>JAOXJP010174503.1:0-12599 GCA_025762735.1 Platanus orientalis
AAGTCTCTATTAGTTATACAACAAAGTAGTTTTGTTTTTTATAAGTTTGTTGGCATCAAGAGCACACTAATCTCTTGCTTTTTTGTCTTCTTTTCTCCAAGTAGTTGGTTTCAATCCAACAAAATGGAATCCAAACTAGTCTCCTAACATTAACTACGTGGGCCAATGGACTCCGATGACCACCCTGTAAGTGACTCCAATGCATGTTCACGGGCTCCAAACTAGTGATTCTTGCATTCTCTATTTAAGGTGACAGCTCCATGGCTGTTGCATTATGGAGAGAAAAGATATGAAAATGTTATGGAAGCTGTTTTTGGAAGTCCCCTCTTTTGTCTTTTAGTTTATCGGTGATATCCAACCGATTAGGAATCCTGTTTTGCACGACTCTGACAAAGTGGCAGCCTGAAATGAATGTACATGTTTCTCCATGTCACCCTCTAATCCTCGTATTAAATTTTAGACCAACACCCTTCTTTGCTTTCAGTAACTATACATTTGGACCAATGGAGAGACTCTTAGGCCTTGTCTGGTTCCTATGAAAAGGTTTTCTCGTGACAAAATTTTCTTGAAAAATCATTTTTAAGTTGTCTGCTTGTCATGAAAAATTTGTTTTATCATGCTTTTCTTATGATTCTTCTTTCTTTTTCTTTTAATTTCTTTTCTATACAATTCAAGGCAACCAGCCAGGACCTTAACTACTAATTATTTATTAATCCCCATAGAGCTCCCATGGTTTTCCGCAAAATGATGTGTTAGGTGCCGTCATCACTTGACGCAGTCATGCTGCATCTTTGAGCATATCTTTGATGTGGTCATTTTAAGACATTCTGAAAATCCTCTGCGCTACACCCCCTAATGGGACACTCAAGAGGGGGAATCAAAAACCTCCAAAAAGTGAATTGATTCCCCCCCCCCCCGGTGTCCCATAGGGGGGGCTTAGATTATGTGAGAACGAATCTCGTGAGAACAGTGAAAATGGCATCAGAGGGGTTGACACATCAGTACTGAAAAGTGATTTGCACTTTTTGAGGGGCATTTATCACTTTTCGGCTCTGATGTGTCCGTACCCTAATGCCGTTTTTACAGTTCTCACCTAGTTTTTAGTGCATAGGGGGGGGGTGTAAATGATTTCAGCGGGGGTGGCGTAAATGATTTCAGCCCTTTTAAGACGTCCAGCATTACTCATTTGAAATTAAATTAGCTGTGAAAAGACATTCAGATGATGTGTTGTTGGGTGCTAGTTTCAATCATCTTCAGCCTCACTGGAGAGATCTCGTCCGCACCAATCATTCAGTGCAATGAGACCAGCCGAAAGGCCTTTCAGATTAGGCAAGAATGTCCAGGCGCAAAGAGGTGTGAAATGGCACGATATCCTATGCAATGCCCCCTTGTGTGATGCCCCAAGGATGCATCCCAAAAGCGAATGGTCTCACCCCCTTGTGTCTCGCCTCATGAGGTGTCACAGAAGATATCAATAGGATATCAACCTATGTGAAATGCACCTGGCCAGACACTTCAGTGTTAAAAAGTGAAAAGAGTACCTCAAAAAGTGTAAATAACTTTTCCACACATGTCAGGTCAAAGTACATTTTGCATTAACACCGAGGCAGTCAAAGAGTAACTATGGTAGTGAAGGAAATACATAATAAAAAGTACACATGCAGGGGGCATAGCCAGGATTTTTTATTAGGGGGCAAGTAAAATGTTTTGCCTCGGATATTGTGTAACCCCTAATGTTTCCTTAAGGTGAGACTGACATTAGGGGCTGATGCATCAGTGCCGAAAAAATGACTTACACTTTTTTGGGATGTTTTTCACTTTTTGACACTGATGTGTCGACCCTTGATGTCGGTCTTACTTTATGCTAACCTTAGATGGTTGCACTAAATCTCCGAAGAAAAAAATTTAGTTAAAAAAAATGTCTGAATATACTGAATTATATTTCATTTACTCAAAATAATAATTCTCATTAAAAAGTCATTTACAATCGTTTACCATTCGTTTATAAAAAGAAATTGTTCACAAAAATTTATATAGAATTATAGTTACAATTTGTCCACGAGGAGATCTCATGTTCTGAAAGCATTGAATGATCTTTTCATTATTGATGTTATTGAAAACATCTTTCTCGATATAGGTGATTAAATAATCATTCATCCAATCAGCTCACACGTATACCCTTAACTCAATACGATTAATAAATGGGTTGTGTTGGGGTTAACCCATATACTCATATAACCTTAACATGACACTCAATCCATCAACACAAATTACCATGCCTAATTCTGCGTTCTGCACAGAGGATTCGTCCTTGTCCATGGGTTTGAATCATCTCCAAGTTGAATGGATTGATATCATGCTAGTTCCAACTAGTGTATATCACGTTAGTACCAACCAGTGGGTGACATGACACATGACGAAGGGTGTATTGACTGAGTTCACATCATCTTTAATTTGACTAGACAAATACCATACTAATCTCTGCTCAAGATGTGACCAATGCCTGACAAGGGGTATATTGTAATAAATACTACTTATTTACTATGTATTACCTAAGCATCTTTGTTAGGCCACATTTCATGCACTGATTGGTAGTGGTGTGATATCTATTCATTCAAGCTGGAGATAATTCAAAATCATATTGACCGAAATAGATGGGTTATAGACAAGTATTACTATAAATGTAAAATAAATATGTACATTTGTATTTATTAATACACCCTTTGTCAAATAGTATCACTTCCTTGGTAGAAACCAGTGTGTTACTTGTCCATTCAAATTGGAGATGATGTGAACCCTTCGTCTATCACCTTGTAATAGATAGTTTTCATTTGAAAATCTCATTTTAGATATTTCATTTCTTCTAAGGTTGTTAATTAGGCTAGGTTGGCCCGAAGCTTGACATGTTTTACTTGAAAAATAATCAGGTTGAGCCAACCTAATTCCGGCCTGGGGTAAGTTTGGGCCCAACTTTTAAGCCCGAAGTTTTATTCGGGCCGAGTTTGGGCAGGTTCAAGTTTAGCTTGAGGCCCAGCCTAGCTCGGCCCGAACTAGTTAACAAATAATAATTTTATTTATATGGTGATATTAGCTCTATACATTTTTTCATTTTTTTTAGATTCATATATTTTTAACAAATTTTTTATCATCAAATAGTTCAAGTGTCAACTATTAAAAAAAACCCATATAATATGGATTTAGGAGTAATTATGAACATAAAATAAACCCAAAAATTAAGAAAGAGTTTTAATTCGGGTTGCTTGAACTCGGCTCAAAGCTCGTTGTTTTAAAATGGGTAGAGTTTGGGACAAATTTTTAGGCCCGAAGTTTATTCAGGCCAAGTTTGGATTAGGGCAAAATATTTTAAGCTGAGTTTGGATAAACCTCAGCCTGGCCTAGCCCGGCCCGATTGACAGCCCTAATTTCTTCCCCTTTTCGTATTCAAATCTAAGTATAATGTTTCTCCACAATTTTTTATAAGATCGATCAACATTATAATCCCTTATTAAAGAGTTGACACATTTGGATCTTCGATTCTCCTTGGTTTTTAATTTGTTTTTTTTTTTTTTTTTGTCCATGTGATAAGTTCTGACATAGATTTAGGTTGCATTTTTGTGTTAGGCAAGGAAAACAACTAAACTTCTATTAATGAAGAGAAGGAAGAAAATGTTTTTTCCAAGATTTTGGTGTCCAGAACAGTAGGGACGACATATGGAAGAAACTGGGAAGGAATTTGGGCAAATTAGAAGAAATTTCAAATCCATCATCCCATTTTTTCCACATTATATCTCTATGGTCCTAGACACCAAATCCTAGACAAAACATCAACACAAACAATTATTCTTTAAAAAAAATAATAATAAAAATAAAAAGGAAAAAAGATATTGTAACTACACAGTTAGGAGAAACCACGATTTATATGAAAGAAAAAACTATATGTTTTATTTATATCATTGAAAGCAAATGACATTTAAGCAATGAAGAAGAAGAATGATTGTATGTATTGATATAGACCCTGTAGGCATGCCATTGATTGACACATGATTTTTTTTTTATAAATTTGGTGTCTATTTTTTACTACCTACTTTTCAATTGAACACTTTTTTGGATGATTTTACCCCCAACATAACACATGTCATCTTATAATTCATTATAGACAGTACAAAGATGTTTTCATCACAAAACATTTACTAGGTTTTTTTTTCAAATCTTTAATTTTTTTTTTTTTTTTTTTTTGGTAATAATCTCTTCTATTAATACATTTCCTCTTTTTTACTAAATAAAAAAGAAAAATTCAATATATGATCATGGGTCTTCATAAACTTGTTTTTAACCACTTGAGTACCTGGTTAACGTGATCATTCGAAGTAGCCAGACTTGTTACCCTAGCCTATCAAATACTTTTTATATGTTGACACAGGCTTATGCAGACGTGTCATTGATTTACACATGATGTGTTTTTGAATTTGGTGTCTATTTTTTTTATACCTAAACACTTTTTTGAACCCTCAACACAGCATGTGTCAGTTTATAATTCACCATAATTAAACACTACATACCCTTTATCTTCACCTTTATCTTCACAGATTTGTTTTATTTTTTATTTTCGAATTTAAGGGGGGGACAGCTATCCCCCTTGCCCGTAACAATACAAACATTTTTTTTCATCACACACCATTTTCTTCCTTATGTTTTATTGTTTTTTTGCCCCCCGCCCCCTTTTTTGACCCTATCTAAGGCAGTCAATTGGGCCAAATTGGCCTGAAGCCCGACATAGGCAGGCTCAAGTTCAGCCCAAGGCCTAGCCCGAACTAATTAGCAAATAATAGTTTAATTTATATGTTGATATTAGGTTTATATTTTTCTATTTTTATTCTTTTTAGATCTATATACTTTTAACAAAATTACTATGATCAAATAGTTCAAATGTTAACTGTTCAAGAAACCCATATAATATATACTTAGAGAATTATGGGCCTAAAATAGCCCAAAAATTAAGAAAATAGTTTTAATTCTGGTGGCCTGTACTCAGCCTAAAGCCCGTTGTCTTAAAATTGGCTAAGTTTGGACCCAAGTTTTAAGCCCGAGTTTGGGCTCGAGTAAAACATTTCGGGCTGAATTTGGACAGACATTGGCCCGGCTCAGCCTGGCCTGATTGCCAGCCCTACCCTTATCCCTATGGGGCTCTGCCGTATACTTACTTGCATGGGCTTGGATTATGTGAGAACGAATCTTGTGAGAACTGTGAAAACGGCACCAGAGGGGCTGACGCATCAGTACTGAAAAGTGATTTGCACTTTTTGGGGGGCACTTATCATTTTTTGGCACTGATGTGTCCCCACCCTGATGTTGTTTTCACAGTTCTCACAAGATTCGTTCTCACCTAATTTTTAGTGTATAAAAAGTGCTTGCAAGACCGTCTATCAACCATCTCAAGCTTGTGAGCAGGGGAGGATCCTGAGTGTTACCCCCATTATCTTTTGCTTTCTTTTGGCCACCCAAAAGAATGTGATGGATTTTTTTCGGGATGAAAGGTGCACCCAGCCATCCCCACCCCAACAAAAAGGGGAACAAATCTTCTGTCCAGAATTTGGTGTCCAGGATGGTGTCTTGGACACCAGGGAACTACATGTGGAACAAAATGGGTGGAAATTTGAATTTTCGTCTAACCCTATCCATTTTGTTCCACGTGTTGTGTCCAAGACACCATCATCCTGGACAGAACATATGCTTCTAAAAAAAAATTGTAATAGAAACCCAATCACATTCTTTTGGTGAGTAGAAACTAAGGTCATGATTCCGGATTCCTTGTGAGTAGAAACATGCTTCTGGTACTTTTTCAAACTGATTCTACATGGCCATACGTGCCCAACCCTCTCACTTAGCTGCCTAATTATGAGAACCAGTAGTAGACGATTGACAGACCACCACTACATATAGCCCTGAAACCTCATACAAATTTCATCCATGATTGCTTAAGTTGAAGAAATGGCTGGATACAAGTGGGTGTTCCTGGGTTTCCTTCTACTGCTAAGCACTGCTCTTTGCTCTGCTAATAGACCTCCCAGGGATACTAAAAAGCCAGATGGTTTCGATGTCAATATAGGTTTCGGCGGTGGGGTTGGCGGTTCAATTGGATCTGGAGGTCAAGGACCATGGGGTGGCAGTGGCCATGGTGGAATTGGAGTTGGGGTTGGGATTGGGATTGGAGTTGGTACTGGGCCTGGTGGTGGTGGTGGTGGTGATGGTGATGGTGGTTGCAACAGACGGAAGAGCAGTGGGAAGAGAACTCTGCGTCCACGAAGATGAGTAATTTTTTACCAATGGAAATGTCACCAATAATAAATGCAACGTGTTGCTTATAAGTTGAGAGTTGTTATACCACACACACACACACACACACACACACACACACACAAAAAAAAAACAACGTGAATTGAGGGTTGTTTTTCTGTTCTTCATGTCATCATCTTCTATGATCCATTTAAGCTTTAGATATTCATAAATTCAAGGACCTCTGTGTGTGTGTGTGTGTGTGTGTGTGCGCGCGCCCACGCGCTATTAAGAACAAGTTTGGCAGCCAGGGGTGTCAACGTACTGAGCAACTTGGTTCGTAATAAAAAAAGCCCAAGTTTTAATGGTCCAATAGCCTTAATTTGTTTTATTTGAACATTAATATTGTTACAATATATAATATTATTAACCAAACCAAGTTCTTAACAAGCCAAGCTTTTAACCGATTTAGCTTAATGAAACTCGACTTAAGCTCACTTAGGAAACAAGCTTAAATCAAAGCTCAAGCTTGGGGGCTCATGACAGCCCTAATGACAGATTATATATATACATATAGATAGGAAGAAAATGAAAATTAGCTATGATTTATCAATGCAGTGTCCTTACGACCATCATAGCATTACCAACCGATAATTAGAATCTGAAAGAGTTGACATGTATTCACCCATGGGAGGATAACCTGTTTTTTTTTTGCCTTTTTGGGTCAACACCACAAATGAATTTGAAGAAATCATAGAGATAGTTTCAACGGAGAAAGAGAACCTCCTTGTCCAGTCTCTCTAGTTCTCTTTCTCTGAGAGTCACCATAAGGCTTCGTATATTTGTCCGGATTTGGGCAGATTAAAAAAGAAACCTTAGAATCCAAAATGTACATGAATTAGAAAAAAGATTAGAATTGGAATAGATAGCTAAAACGGATGCTATTGGCCGTTTGTTTGCCAAGATTTGGAGTTGAAAACCACAAGTATCCATGAAACTGGTTGCCAGGATTTGGTTTAAAAGGGGAAAGAAAATAACGGTCATATTTATGGATCCAGTGAACAACTGGAACACATGTGTGTTCAAAAAATGACATCCTGTGTTAATTTTAAAGTAGGCATTGAACCTTTTTCAACTTCCAAGTGACAACGACATGAACCTTTCAAATGAGATTGATTCTCCCAGTGCATGAATGGAATTGCCCTATAACACAAATAATTCTCTTAATATAATCAACTTTGGATAAATATATCCATCTACAAACCAAAACAAAATTGCAGAGAGTGAAAGCTAGGGATTATAGAGTTTTTATTACAAAAGAAAGAGAAAAAAGACATCCTTAACATGAAAACCCCATCATAATGCTTAAGAAAGTAAAGGCAGAGCTTTGAAAGCTTCAAACAAACAACAAGAAAAAAGGTAAACAGCCATGATATTGGAAACCCATAGCATTGCCACATAAGAACCAAAGAAAACTAAAAGAAACTAAGAGGACTGAGACTTACAATTACCCATCACAGAAAGGGGGAAAATTCAGTTGCTTTGGCAGAAAATGCAAGAAAGGCACGAACCAAAAATCTTGAGTTCGTGCTTACCTCTTGAAATACTCATTGACATTAATTTGAAAAAAGAAGTATCTCCCATTATATCATACCAAATCCCATTAACATAAACTTGAAAAAAAGAAGTGAAATATTATGTTTTTTTTCCACTGTTTTTATGCGTGCATCTTTGGTTTCATGGGAAGTGCTTGAAGTGTGAGAAAAGGTTTGCATGAGACAAGTTGATTCTCCGATGCCTTTGCAAAACAGAGACCTCTGTCTTCTCTCAACTCTTCCTTTTTTTCTTTCTTTGCCTTGTCTACTACTCTCTCTTGAAAAATGAAACCCTAAAGAACACTCACTTTGAAAATTTAAATCACAACCTTGGATCCATGGCGTGACCAAAGTAGACAACAGAGGGAGAGAGAGAGTATTGAGAATTGTAGAAGAAGGGAAGTGTGGAGGATTCGTACAAGCATTTCCATCGGATTTGTAAACAAATTGGACCTTTTGAGATGGAAATGAAAAGCTCCTCTCACAAGGTTATTTGTTTCCCATCGGATTCACACGATCCTTGAGGGTTTCTAATCCTTGACAAATAGACAACTCGAAAACGTTCCATCACTGGAATCCATTACAATTGGGCCAAATCCAACTGAACAAATAGAGCCTAAAGGGAAGGGGTTTGAATCATCTCTAATTTAACTAAAGAGATATCACATCCTTATAAATTAATGTGGGACACAACGCTTAAGAAAGGTGTCATGTGTGAAGTTTGATTTGGGTTAGTATTAATTAGGAATTCAACCCAAAATCTTAGGAATTTTAATTGACCTGTTTTGACGTTTTTATGAACCAGGTCAGATCTGTATCCACATATGTATTAGGGTTTTGGAGGTATTTATAAGTTTCGTCCTAAGATTGCATGTAAGGAAAGAAAGAGGTTCCAAAATTGTAAATTGTCTTAAGACGTGTTTTCTTTTTGATAGTGAAAGTTTTATTTGTTGTTCCGTGGTTTTTCTCCAAACTGAGGATTTCTACGTAAATCTTGTGTTGTGCGTGATTTTTTCTTCTTGTTACTTGTTAATTTTATTGCATCCCATTTCTTTTGCAAAGAAGGTAAAACGATCCTAACAAAAGTGTATCAGTAATAATATACATAAAACATAAGGGTAGCATAATAATTATATCATGGATACCTATGTATTTATAAAAAGTATCATTTGGTAGGCATCATATCACATACGTACTAACATGATATCTCTCCATTCAGACCATAGGCCCACGTGATCCTCTCTTAATTGTTTAAGTTCAGTTAACATTTTGCAAATCCTAGTGGTTGACATGGGGTGAAAAATTAACAAAAGTGAAAATGTGAAGCTGAATTTGTTTGATTTTTTGTCATGTGTTTGACCACCAAAGCTTACAAAATGTTAACTAAACTTTAACAATCAGTAAAGGATATGAGTTGAATTAAACCTAAGGGAAGGGTGAAAGTAGATACGATCATGAAGGAATGATGTGGCCAATATCAAGGACTTTGGATCCTCTTTAGATGATCCTTTGTAGTGGAACCATGTGTAGTGATCACCATAAGCCAATGACTCTTTCCCTTCCTACCCAGCATTTGACGTTATAGAATTGCAAAGGGAACACTCACAAAAGATTCATGGGATGTATTCAATTGAAACTTGTTGCACAAGGAGAGAGTGACTTTGTGAACACATAAAACCATTTTTCAAAAATTGTAGTTCACTTTTTCCCAACAATCATATTGTACCACTTGTTAGACAAGACCTTAAAAGGTCATATAGCGGTAGGATCCAATCTGTGGGCCAAAAAAGATCCTCTCCTACCGCTTATGACTGTTAAGGTCCTGTTTAACAGATGGCATGATACGATTGGCAATAGAAAGTGAAAATCATTTTTCAAAAATTATAATTCACTTTTTCCTATCAATCATATACTATGCCACTTGGACAAAACCTTAATAGGTCATATGGCAGCAGGAGAGGATCCGATCCGTGGGCCGAAAAGGATCCTTTCCTTAACGCTTATGACTTGCCAAGGTCTTGTCTAACAAGTGGCATGATATGATTGGTGGAAAAAAGTGAAAATCAAATTGTGTATTTCACTTTTTCCCACCAATCATATTGTGCCACTTGTTAGACAGGACTTTAACAGGTCATATGATGGCGTGAGAGGATCCAATCTGATTTTCGAAATTTCGGGCTGCCACCTAAATTGCTATGGAGTACAAGTTTCTCCAACGCCAATGAATTTTCTTAGGAGAATGATTGTTGTGATGAAAAAGCCTATGCAGTTGTTCCACATATTGACACGTGTTCTTGAATTTGGTGCCTCTTTCAGGCTATTTTTTCAACTGAATATTTGTTTTGATGTTTTTAACCTCAGTAAACCACGTGTAAAATTTTAATTATCAGAAAGAGACTTGACACTTTTTTATCGCAGAACATTTGATTTGATTTTCTTAAGAGATCCATCAAGTCGTCAAGTCAAGCATCAATGTTGATATACTAAAACTAACCCTGTTGTCAACTTCGTTCAAACGATATATTATAACCTCAATAACTACCTACCCCAAGGACTGCTTTGATATACGTATGACCAAGAACTACAAAATGTTGTTCGTTAACTACCATTATTTCTGTTAGAACACATGTTTACATGGAAGAAGAACTATTCTCATGTCGTTATAGCCTTTATGACCTTCAGGATTTCGTACAAACAAGGCATGAACGAACAAGGTGTGGATGATGTAGAAAGTAAAAAATCACTTTTCTGTCGCTAATGTGTCAGTCCTTGATGTAGTATCTCTTATCGGTTAAAACTTGTTCGTACCTAATCCCAGCCGATGTTTGTTCAGTGATATGGTATTAATACCCTTGTGCTACCCAAGTCAACATGATATTAAGGCGTGACACATCAGTGCCAAAAAAGTGATTTACATTTTTTGGGGATGCTTTTCACTTGTTGGCACTGATGTGTCAGCGCCTTGTGCCATATTGACCTTGACTGACAAAAGGTGTATTTAATTTTTTGGGATGTTGGGCGGACACTTTCAAAGTTACAATTGAAAAGCTATACGAAGATTGGTTGGTCGGCTACAACAATCCAAAAATCAGGCCGACCTTTGACAAATTGGGTTTTTGAATCTTTTGGACTTTCTCTTTCTACACCGACGCGGTCCACTGTTTTATTTATTTATTTTGTGATAAGATGACGCGGTCCACTGCTGAATCGTCAAAAGAAATGAATAGATGGATCATCAGTATAATACACAAATTTGACCAAGGTTTCATTTTCCTATTGTTATTACTTTAAATGTTAAGAATCTTTGTATGGGTCATGACACGTGAAATCGATAAAGGATATTTTGGTAAATACACATGTTAATTTCTATTTGTGTAAATCACCTCATTGACATTTGTCGAGACATCATTTGTCAGGATTTGTGTCACTAGTTAGATGGGTATTGGCACGATTTCTCTCCAATTCGATTTGAGATGATTTGAACTCCACATTAGTATTGTATTTCTCTGTTCATCTTTTATTAACAAAGGTAAAATGTATTCCTTTATGTTGCTGCAGGTTTTAAAGCTTAAAATGTACAATAGACTATTAAGAATCATCTAATCATGCTGATTTTTGGTGCGGGCAAGACTTTCTTGACATGAACATGTGATAGAAGAAAAACGAAACAAATGTTCTGTGATAAAAAAATGTAATTATCTCTATGTGAGCAACTTTAAACTGACATGTGCTATGTTGGGGGGTTAAAAACATAAAAAACGAAAAAAAAAAAAAAAAAAAAAGGCCCAATTGAAAAAGTAGACATCCAAAAAGAGGCATCAAATTCAGAAACACATTATGTATCACTTTGTGGCATGACTACAGAGGTTTTTTCATCACAGACAATCATTCTCCAAAAAGAAATCGAGTGTCCTTTTACAGGTTTTGAGACACATAACCCAACCCACTTTTTATTTTTTTATTTTTTCTTCTGATGAATAAGACTGAAAAAATTACTATTTTTGCCGCATGGCATTAGGTTATTTGGTTGAAACTCACCTCATCACGAGATGACATGGAGGAACACATAAACTCGTGTTGGATTGCCATTTCCATTGCCACATGGCATAAGGTTATTGGATTGAAAGCTACCACTTGCAAGCCTAGGTTTTACTCAAAAGAACAGAAGAAGAAGAGTCTGGCATTGCAGCGTATGCTGCATAAGCCACAACAACACGCCATGTATCAGTTGCTAAGAGTCCTTGAATGATGTGATTATTCTTCTATGAGTTCGTTAATAACTTTGTTATCTCTTTACGGAAAAAAAAAAACACGAATCCTAAGAAATGGATTTTGTTAATATCATTACTTCGAAAAATTCTTTAAAGACACATAACTTTTTCTGTTCTCATTTTCTTTCTAATTATTAACTTATCCATAAAAAATCAATGACTCTATCAAAATTTCAATAGAATATCCTTGTCATTCAATAGAATTAAAATGTATTTGTGTTAATATTAAGTAAAGACATGTATTTAGACAACCACAGCATATATTTGTACCAAGTGACTCATTTTTTTTAAAAATAATTATTAAATTAATAACCAAGACATGTTAATGGGCAAATTTGAATAACATATTTTTGTTTGAAAAAGTCAAATCGTCTAGTGTTGAATATCATAGTGTTATTATATATATATATATATATATATATATATATATATATATATATATATATATAAATAGACAAAA
>JAOXJP010174514.1:0-12599 GCA_025762735.1 Platanus orientalis
CTCAAAATGTAAATTGATTCTCCCCTCTGCCTCGGCTCTCATGCGTTGTAGAGGGGTGAGTCACAAAGGATTTCAGGCCGGGGAAGGCAAAGCTAAAGCTCAGCTTCGCTTTCAACCCTAATTGTAATTGTGTTTTGTACAGTTGTCAACATGATATAGGCCCAAGTGTGATACGTGATGCATTTTTTAATTTGTTGGCCCTTTTTGGACATCTATCTTTTTCGAATGATGGAGACTCACAGATACTTTTGGATCATAGAATATTTACTTCGGAAGAAGACTCTAGATCTATTGAAGATGTTACTTCATCCCCTATCCCTTCGTCATTACGCCTTCACGATTTAGGTCATCTGTCCTGTTACTCGTGAACTCCAATGCTCACACTGTTGCTTGGAGTTGCTTCCCAAACTTGAAAACACCAATGGAAGAAAGAAATAAGAGTTTCAAACATTTGAAGAGATTAATATATAAAAGGCTAAGCCTTCATATGTTTGGAAGAAAAAAAAATTAACAATGTTTTCTACTTTCTCTCACCCTTCTTTTTTCTTTCATATAAATTAGGTATGATTGGTTGGTGATTACCAAGTGCCTCACAATTATACTCCAGACCTCTCCTATCTTCTTCTCTCGCAGGATTAAATTCGTTCATGTTTTACCTGTTATTTTGGTAACATATTTTACCTTGCTTGAATGCCAACAAACCATGTAATAAAATGTCACATGATGCCTGATAAGAAAAGGTCTTTGGATTAGTACACAAGTAATTGTTTACTATGTATTACTCATTTGGGATCTTCAACGATGGTGTTTTCTATAGCAATTCTATAACGATCGTCATGAATGGAAATGTAACCATTACTAGGGTAAAAAGCATCTCTTGACAATTCGAAAAAGTAAAACATCCTAAAAAAGGCACCAAATTCAAATCCGAAAGGATGTTTTGTCCAAGATGTAATGTTCACCCCCTCATGTGGGAGTGGGCCATGGAGCCCACACCATGTGAGGGGGTGAAGGTACATCCTGGATGGGACATCCTAACTCAATTCAAATATATACCGGTGTTATTTGGTAGTGTTGAAGAGTTTGATTTTTCAAATTGTATTTTTTGACAAAAATGCCCTTAACTTTAAACAGTTGTCTTTTAATTTTAGGCCAAAAAGACATTTAAAGGTTAAGAGATATCATGGCACCTTTTAGACCTTAATTGAACCCCTACAATATACATTTCTGCTTAAAAGACATGACCCTCATATTCTATAAATAAAAGGGGGGTCATTTAACCACAAAACATACAATCTCTCTCTCTCTCTCTCTCTCTCTCTCTCTCTCTCTCTCTCTCTGTTTTCACATTCTTTTTAGAAAAATTCAGTTATTGTATCTTAAAAGATACTTGAACCCCTACAATATACATTTTGCTTAAAAGACAACTCTCATATTCTATAAATAAAATGGGGGTCACTAAACCACAAAACATACAATCTCTCTCTCTCTCTCGCTCTCTCTCTCTCTGTTTTCATATTCTTTTTAGAAAAATTTGGTTATTGTATCTTTGAAGATTGTGCATGTTTTAGATTGATTTTTGGTACAACAAACAACAAATCAACGTACGATAAATTGTTGAGCTTCATATATCTTGGAAATGACTTTCCTTTGACTCAAATTAATCAAGTGGGTGGCAAAAATCATCCTAAGAAAAATAACATTTGTAACATGCCTTGAAGCATTTTTTTTAATATTATTTTATATTGATCAAGGTATACCATTCCATCACTATCATTTCCAATAGGTAATGCATGCTATAGGATCACTATGGGAAACAACACCACAAAGGATTCTTAATGTACTATAACACATTCTTCTAGTCCGCTTGTTTTTACAAGGACACATTTTATCCCCCCCATTGTGTCACACATTGATTGGTAATGTCATGATATATTCAATCTCATTTTGGAGATAATTCAAACCCAATATTGATATTGTTTTCCATCTTGTGCATGCACTTATCAAGTGCCTCCTTAGATCAGGTCCGACCAGACGTATTTTAGTAGACTAGAGAATAAGGGATATATTTGTTAACGGGTCTTGTTTTGGTAGTCATTAGAGCATAAAATGGCTTTTTAGATTCATACCCTATCTAAGTTCAAATGAAACCAACACATGGAGTGAATAAGGGTTGAATATGGGTAATTAATTTTCGTTTTTGTGCCCTATCCTTTAACATGTCAAACACTTAGAATGATGTAGTGCAAAAAGAAAGATATCAAAATTGATGTTAAATAATTTCCCAAAACCTTAAATAAATTAAAATAAAGGATGTAGAACCAAAATAAATCAAGAATTGAAATTAACAATTCAAGTAGCTACAAAATAAGAAAAAATAGATAATAGAATCACATAAATAGATTATAGAAGAACATAGAATGAAAAGAAGAAAAAAAAAAGAAGAAGGAAAAAGACCTCAAAAAATATATCATTGTAATTTTGGACAGAAAATCCAAAAATTACTAAAATGCTCCTCCAACGGGTTAGAAAATTCTGAAATTTTTATGACCATTTCTAATATGTTCTAGGGGTTTTACAATTAAAATTTCATTAAATTCCAATGATAATTGATGGGTTAATTCATAGAATTAATAAACTTGAAAGTGCCTTTATGGAAGCTTAAGAAGATGAGAAAGAAAAAGAAGAGAGAAGAAATAAAGAATAATGATTGAAAGAAATAAAAAAGGAAATAATATAGAAAGAAAAAGAAAGTTAAGAAGAGACTAAGAGAGAAGTAAAAAAGATAAGAGATATATCTTGAAGGAGAGAGGGAGGGTGAGAGGTATTCATGTATGCACCTATGATGCTACAACCCACATGGAGAGAAAGGGAAGCTTATGAGATGGCATCAACTCTGAGAGAGGAAAACATGGTCATACCCAAATCTTCAAAACTTGTTTATTCTTCAATATCAAAATATGAAAAGTGGATTTTTTGTAGCACATTTACTGAAGCGTTATTAAAGTTTTAACAATCACATAACACGTTACGGAGTTTGCTTAACTCATGGGTTAAGCTTTGCTGCATTTAACCATGGTCAAATCCCAATTAAACTTTGGGTTATGTAACCAAAAAGTCAAAAGTTGCTTTACCTTGCCCACTAAAGGAGAAGTTCAATCCAACCCAATGACTAAGGATGACAATGAACCAAGCTAGCTCTCGTAGCTTCGCTCGTCATGAGCCGGGCTTAAGCCTCATTTAAAGCTTATAGTGTTAAGCCTAAGCCTAGCTTCACTAAGCTCAGCTCGACTCATTGCCACCCCTATCAATGACATGCTTCATAATCAGGGGAATCAAAGAAATGAGAAGTCCAATCCAACCCAATGACTAGGGATGACAATGAACCAAGCTAGCTCTCGTAGCTTCACTCGTCATGAGCTGGGCTTGAGCCTCATTCAAAGCTTATAGTGTTGAGCCTAAGCCGAGCTTCACTAAGCTCAGCTCGACTCATTGCCACCCCTATCAATGACATGCTTCATAATCGGGGGAATCAAAATACAAATGACCTAATCCATCACAAAATCATTCAAAGAGCAGTTATCAAATTCTTTTTCACCATAATCAATGATCCAACCTCACAAATGATGGATTCAATTATCAATGAAGCATTATTCTTCTTATCTTCAAAAACCCTTTTGTTTTTTTCCTTCCGCAATACCCTATATTAAGGCATAAAGAAACAATCTAATCTGTACCCCTTTGATAGCCCCTCCCCACTGCCACAAGAGTCCAGTAAAGACTCTGGCATAACAAAATAAATGGAAAGAGCATGTGTGAACTAACTCTATATTTTTATTGTAAATGTACGATGAATAAAAATATGGTTTCCAAATTTTGTATCATCTCCACATAAGTAACAAACTAAGGGAGACAAAGCCATGAAAAGCCGTCTTCATTGGGGGACATCCATGCTGTTTTTCCTACCTAAAGAGTCCACCCAATTAAAAGCCTTGACTTAAAGATAGGTAACTGAGTTCCAAATTTTGTGAGCTGAGAATGGAGCATGAGGAAAACTATCTCCAGACAGGAATGTGAAAAATATTTTGAAGAGAAAATACCATCAAATGATGGGATCCAAATATGGGAATCTTGATCCCCACTAAAAGACATATACCAAATTATGGTCATCCAAAAGGTTACCCACTAGGAGCACCTCCCATTCATAAAGAGCTCTAGTAAAGTTAAGATCCCAAGATATAACATCTATAGTCATTAGTCACAAATCATTATTAAATTATATATGAAACTCTCTATATTATGAAAGGGTTCACCAACTCAGAATTTTTACTTGGCTTGGATAGCTTAGGAATAAACTCGAATTGGAAGTCAATGGGATCAATTCAGGGAGTTATTGATTTTTTTTTTTTTTTTTTTTTGTTGCAAAATACCTGAAAAAATACATTTAAACTTACATATAGTATTTTGGATCAAGTATTATCCAGATTTATGATAACTATGAGCATATTGTAGTATCATAACCAAAAAATTGAAAAATAAATTTACAAATTACTACTAGTCTAATACCATACAATGGTAGACTTAACTAAATTTTAAATGGTAAAATCCAACCACTCACGATTAATTGTCTATGTAATCATGGGATTTCCGAAAACATTTCAATATTTTCTTTTCAAAAACCATTTAGCTGAGATAGCCCATGATGAAAATTTTAGGAGATGATCGCTAGCAGAATGTTTAAAATATGTACACCGCCACTCAGGACAGATTAGATAGGTCCTCGGCCTTCTGTATGAAAAAAATAAGAATCTATCTCTAACTATAGTAACAATACTACTATTAGTATTAATATGTCAAAAAACCAAAGTACAACTTTACAATGCAAATACAAAAACAAAATACATTCTAATCTCAAAAGGTCCAAGCTTATATGCTAAAAGCTAAGGTTAAAAGTTTCATCTTTTTACCACCTTAGGTTTTTATTTGTTCAAGTTCTTTACTCTCTCTCTCTTCTAGGGTTATGAATGTCTTTGAGAGCTTACTTGTTGGAAACTTTTTAGGAGGACCGAAAACACAAGTCCAAAAAAACATTAGGTTTTTTCTCATGGTGTTACAAATTGACTTGAGGTCCTTGTTTTTAAAGCTTACAATTATTTATTTTCATTTATAAACAAAATTGATAAGACTCAACCCAGTCACATGAATCAGCCTGTGTCATAAGCAAGTCATCCACTTGACTTGGCTGAGTCAAGTATAATTAAGAATCAACATGACTCGACTCACTAAGCTTTGGAATCAAGTCCATTCAAGGGAGTCAAGGAGACGATGATTTGGTAAACTATGGTTTTATGTTTAATTAGCATGCAAGAAGGCATTCAACCAAGCCAAAGTGCTCATGAGACCATTTATGGATCAATTTGATTAATTCAATTAGAGGGTTATATGGTCATTTACACGAATATTAATGTTAATGACCTCAGAAAGAGCCTATGCATTTAACGGACATGAAAGAATCAGCACTAATGTATGGAACTACTTTCTCCAGCACTGAGTCTACAAAGGAATTAATCGAGAGGTTGAGTCAGGAGAGAGTTGATGATATGTCCTCAAAGGGGAGGATGCTATGGTATTGTGTGCCAACCGTCATTGCATGAACAGTGGAAGGAACGATATGAAAAGAGTGAGTTGTATCCGCTCCTCTTATCATCTGCCCTTCTCTGCACCCTGTCAGGGGGGAGGGCACATCAGCACCCACAAGTAATTTTCACTTTTTGAGGGGGTGCATTTCACTCGTCAGCTCTGATGTGCCCTTCCCCTGACAGGGTGCAGAGAGGAGCAGATGATAAGAGGAGCAGATACAATCCACTCTCTGATATGAACGGGTATTCCATGGGTTTGAAGAGCACTTAAAAAGGGAGCGATATCCTCTACAACGTGATGATTTGCACCGAACTTGGAGCCACCATTCATGGGGTTCCAGGTGCAGGCAAATGCTGACAAAGTGTATGGGGCTGTCAGTACCTGGAGCCCCATGAATGGTGGCTCCAAGCCTGGCATAAACCTTCACATCCCAGAGGATATCAATCCCTTAAAAAGGGGATGAAATCACTTGCGACACCCCCTTGTGTGCCGCCCCATGAGGCAAGACACAAAGGGGGTGGGGCCCATTCACTTTTGGATGTCACATGCATCACCCCCCAAAAGTGAATGGCCCCACCTCCTTGTGTCTTGCCCCATGAGGCGTCACAGAGGATATCACCCCCTTAAAAAGTTGCTGAAAAAGGCCCTCTATCTTGGAGCTGGATCCTCTGCGCCAGCTCACGATGCATCACAGTAAGTCATATATACAAGGGGGTGTGGCCATGATGCATCTGTGACTAACCCCCTTTGTATATGTGACTGACCATGATGCACCGTAAGCAGGTGCAGAGGATACAAGTCCCTCTATCTTGTGCTCACTCAGCTGAAATAAATTTACTGTATTACTCATAAAAAAAATGTATGACTAGTGACCCAACCAGTTGTCACATCACCATTAACCTCGATGGCACCTAGCTAGGGACTCATATCTTCTGCACGGGGGAAAAAATGTGCCGCCATATACCGAGACACAAAGTGGGGTGGGGCCATGCACTCCTTGCAGACCCCACCACCCCCTTTGTGTCTTGGATCATGGCGGCACACTTTTTCTCCGGCACAGAGGATGTGAGTCTCCTAGCTAGGAAATATGAAAATGATTTGTGAGACTGGCCTCATGTAGGTCCCTAACAAACGTGAGACTGGAAGATGCTTATGCAAACATTCAAAACTTATTCCACCCGACTACGGTTATCAAGGCCTGACATGAGGCCGGCTTGATGAAGTCAAAACCTGAAAATTTTAAGTTCTTATACGAGATCATTTTAAATGGATACTGTAATTATTTTTTTTTAACTCCATAACAACTGTTTAATTCTCCTGAGCACCTTTTACTGAAAAAAAAAAAAAAAAAAAGACTACCTCTTGTTAAATGTTCTTTGTGGGAAGGGTGGTCATTTGGCCCATCGTAGGCATCCCTGCACTATTGGAGTGACCGACTTCAACACAATCACCTGTGGAATGCTGCCAGTGAGTCATGAACCAAAACCTCTCTCCTGGAGAGGTGATATCTCATCCACTCTCCGTAGAGGTGCTGATTCCTGATAAATGTTCTAGGAAGCCCAAGGAAAGCTAATTAATTTCCGCAGCTGACGAGTTCTACCAGAATGGTTGACAAAAAAGATTGTTAATTCCCTTGATGTCTCTTGGCATGCCTATGGCAGAAGGATTTTATCCTCTCCAGGCCATCTTCGAGAGAAGATGGCTCAACAGCAAAAGTGATGCGGAGCCAATCTTTCAGTCCCACTGCAATGCCTGCAAAAAATGTAATTTGTCATTCATTAGTCATTGATACGGCTAAACTATACATTTGACATCATAATTATCATGATACGGGTGCAACTCAGGAAGGCTGGGTCAAGTTAGGGCCAACCAAGCCACACCTAGGAGATGGACGTCAACCATTAACTTGACCAAAAGAATCAACCCAATGTGCTAAATCCAACTGCAACCAGATTCTAATGTAATTTTCCAATTTAATCCTGAGTGGATTGAGTTTACTTGGGCAAAAGTTGGGTTAGGCTTGGATTGCAATACCAGTATATTATGAGTGTTATGATAAACATAAAAATATTTATAGTTAATATATATTACATATAATGTAATACACATTGTCGACTTTGGGTTTGCCCAAGGCTGTGGCCAAATTCAAACCTACCTTGGAACAGTCAGAATTTCCCAATCCAAGCAGAACTTGAGGTCTAAAAATGCCAGTGGCTTGGTTTAGTCAGTTGGGTTCAATTTGAGTCCCCCCCTTCCCCACCATTTTTTTTAATCAAATGCTCTAACAAAACCATTACTGACATTTTCTTTCTAATTATTCTTTTAATTAGGTAAAATTTTCATTAGATAATTTTACATTACTGATATATTTCGTATGTAGTGTTTATTTTATCTAATAATATAAGAAATTGTCTTCAAGTAACTTAAAGTATGTGAGGGATATGGTTTCAGACCATATATGGGAAATCTGATTATCCATTATATTTATAAACGTGAAATGTTCATAGCTGAGTATGAGGCTGGGAATTTCATCTAACTGGCTGGCACATGTAGGATTTCTATACATAGGATGATGGTGATATCTCAATCACATAAGCAGTTTAACTCCATGTCTGCATATGGGTTTATATTAGTAAACACCATAAATTGGATCATCTTGGGAATGCACTAGGCAAATATAAGATTAGTTATTTAAGTTTGTTTCTCAATTGAATCTTCAGGTTAATCCTAAGCCTGAGAATTCTATATTTCAGAAGGGTTTTTTTTTTGGTTAAATTACCAACTAGTGATGCCCTTATAGGTTCTATCATGGGAAATTTGAGTAATAATATTGCATTGTGAGAGCATGAACGCTCACCAAAGAATCCACTGCCCTACAAATTAAGGATTACATCCAGATTAGATTCCATCTACTGATTAGACACTAAATTCGAATCTGGTGTTGTTTGAAAAATTGATTATCTAATATTTTCAACTGTGTATTTATATTAAAATAAGTAATTTAAAAATGGTTTTTCAAAAAAAAGAAAGAAAGAAAGAGTTTCCTAGTGTCAATTTAATTAGTTTGGAATTCAAGAGTTAAATACTGAGTCATGGATTAGACAATGTTTAAATAGTTATCTAAATGGCTAATATGAGACATTGTATATTGGAGGTACTAATTCGTATAAGTCCTCAAGGGAAGGGCCTCAATACATTTTTTATTCTTCTAAAAATTCAGTTACAATAGGTTAATGGCATAAATATAATTAGTGAAAGTTTTAAAATAAATTTAAAAAGAATCCAATTTTCTATTCTTCCAAGTATTTTTATCTGAAGATGCCAGCTTGCTAAGTTGGTAAAGTCTGTGGTTGTCGTACCAGATACCTGGTTCACTTACTAATAAATTAACCACTAATGTTTACCTATCAAAGAAAGAAAAGTATTGCTGTCTGAATTGGACAAATGATTGTAGTGAGTCTCACATCCATGAAAACAGTAACACTAATGTTTCCCATGCACCTCCTCTTTATTTGCCTAAGTTGAGGGCAACAAATAGGCATAACCATCCCGGGGATGACCATTTTAGCTCTCTTTGGATTTATAGTTATCAATAAACAAGGAAGAAAAAAGTGAAGATTGTGCACACATGCAAGGTACATGAGAGTAACTAAGGATTTCTTCTCAAAAAATAAAAAAATATATGTTGAAAAATTCCCTGAAAGGAGACAATGTACCTGAAGATTAATAGTTAGAGTAATTTATGTCTTTGATCAACTAATTTCAAGATGTTAGTATCTTTCTCTCACCTGGAAGAATAATCACAGATTCCTCTTTGGCCAGCTTGAAGCAGAAGTCTATATCATCATTAATGTCTTCTAGAAGTTTCAGATTTAGCTTTACCTGCATCTCAAAATATAAGCAAGAATATCTTCATTACACATTTATTTCAAGCAGATACAACTTCAATTTTCTTACTCCTCACCATGACAGACATGGATCCCTCTGGTTTGTGTGGATAAGTAATGCAGTTGATCTCTTTTATTCTCTCATAACAAATGTCTGAAGCTTGCCTCAGTATATCAATGATCTTCTTAAAGAAACCATCTTTTGTTTTCTCAAGGATTTGTGGAACTGCTCCCTGATACACATATTTATTATTAAACTTAGAAGCAGGAAGATATATAGAAAATTCAATTGTCAATCTCAATGTCAGGGGTGAAGTTTGCAAATTTTTTAGCTCAGTAAGCAAACATGCCACCCATAAAAGAATCATAACACATAACAACTGCAGTTGTCCTGATAAATCCTTTCTAGAGTCATGGAAACTGAAAAGGCAATATTGCAAAGGAAACAAGGTAGAAGCAAAATGTAATCAGTACTAAGATATGATAACACTGGGAAGACATCTTATTGATATTCATCTGAACATGACAAAAACCCGATTTAGCAAACGTAGAACTTGATATTCTTTCTGAGATCAATGCAAAGGATGTACCGTCATATGATTTCCCCTCATACGGTTTTTGACATCTTTTTTTTTTCTCCCTGGTTTCTTATTTTTGACAAGATAAATATCATAACAAAAATAAAAATAATATTCAAGGAAAAAGAAAGAAAAAAAGATCCCTTTAGATATGTATTCAGACTTGTCCATCTGAGACACAAATGGAACACTTCATATCTATCTGATTTTCTTGTTTGCGACTACATGTTTGTATACTATCAACACATAAGTAACAGAAACAGAGATAAATAAACATATACATACAATTCACCATATCGATGCAGAACAAATTACTGTGGAAATGGAATTTTGAATAAGCTTAGAAAAACAATTTCGGTTTCAAGCTAGGTCTAAATCTAGTTCAGAACATATATTTCTATGTTCACATCATTGCTTATTTGTCTGCATGGTAAATATTTCTAACTAATATCACAAGCTAATAGTACAATTAACAAAACAACTACTTTATAATAGACAGGTGTCAAACGAAGACTAAATATCCAGTCTATATCAGGGAAAGTACTCCTGAGCAATAGTTACTATGAAAATTGGAACTAGAGAAACAGTATATGCCTGCATCTCAAATGAACCCAAACAGTGTATTTCCCAAGAAGAATTCTTATTGGAAAAAAAAAAAGTCACTAAGAAAATTGACAGATTAAGAAAGACTATTTAAGTACACATTACGAGACAAGAATTTATATGCAGATGGACTTTTTTATGATTCCATGAGTGAAACAAGAAAACTAGCATGATTATGTTAAGGTCTACTGAGCAAGGCTTAAAAATTTTGAAATTTTCCTAGGTTGGAGCCCAAACAAACAGGGAAAAACTCCCTATAAGAAACAATCCAGGAGAACCAATCCATGTAACAAGAAGTCAACCCAAACCCCCTCCCCTCCTCACCGCCTCCCCCCCCACCCAATTTGCAATTCTATCAGCCAAAGAATTCTGGGATCTTGGAACATTGGAACATGAGATAACACGATTGCCAAAGAAATCACCAGCTCCCTGATCTCATAGATGACATGGGCATACTTCTAAGAGCCCTCACCCTTTCCCAATTCCCATACCCCACTCAATGACAACCTTTGAATCCCCTTCCATGATGCATTCCCGGATCCCCATTCTTTTGAGATCACACAGCCCTATACAAGGCTGACTACTTCCAGCCTTGTGGAATCGCAAGAACCAATGGGAGGTCCAATAACACGGATGACATTATTATAATCATCCCTGAGCACACACCCAAAACCAGTCGGCCTGGATTACCTTTCGAAGACCCATCAAAATTAAGCTTTAAAACATTAGAGGGTGGGCATGCAATGCAAATTGACCATGACATCCCTTTGTGAAGATAGGGAAACATAAGTGAGTCAATCATGCAAGTAAATGGAAAGAGACATGCCTTTAAACTGTTCAAAAATCTGTTTGTTTCTCCTGTGTGCTTGTGTGTTTAATGATCTCTTTCTAATAGTGTTCAAAAATTTTGGTCTGTTTACAGGTTTGAATTTTTTCCCCCCTCTAATTTGTTCCTTTCATTTTAAATATGCTTTTAGCTGGCCAGGTTCACTGGGTGACTGCCTAGGTAACTGGCTAACCAATCACCTGACGCCTTCGCATATTGACAACAATATCTGTAGTGTAATTCATGGTGTTCCTCTTGCAAAGTTATTGCTTTGAAAGTACTTGATTCTCTATTTTTCTCTTACAAAGATAATGAATTAATATATGGATTGGACCTCCGCTATAAATACTTGATGAATGACATGTAAAAAAAAAATTCTAATTCAGTTAATTTCCTCTATATTAGGTATACTTACAAATATCTTGAAGCATGCACCATCATGCAACTTCTAACCTACTGTCGGAGCATAATCCCACATGGGCTTATCTTCAGCCATAAGAAGGGATTGGTTGATATAAGTACTTATCTAAAACTGAAATTGAGGCCATTTTGACTCAAAGGTGTTTTAAAACAAGGTTCACAAGGATCAGTTGACTTTTTTTGTGTGGTAGGGCACTTGGGCCCTCTACTGTATCGGCTACCCCGCACTACAACTGGTGGGGGAAGACTGGAAGAGGGGCAGACATCAAAGTGGAATTGCTGCGCATGGGGGTTTGAAATCCTGACCTCTCCCTTGGAGAGGCTACACCATGCCATCTCTCTTGGAGAAGCACATACAGGATAGGTTGATTAAAAGGCTAGAGTAGATTCTTCAGTTTTTTCACTCGAAATTTTAATGACTAAAGTTCAAATTTTATGAGTATAGATTGGCTTGTAGAAAGTTGCCATAAAAATGGGAGACTAATTTGAGAGTCCTCTTTCTATGTCACATAAGCAATTACTTTGATGCATTCTGTACTGTCATACAACGCCTAAGGCTAGGATTATAAGTTGTTTGATGTGTGTGTGTGTGGGGGGGGGGGGATGGAAAAGTAAGAGGAATTTTATTTATTAAGTAGATTTAAT
>JAOXJP010174525.1:0-12599 GCA_025762735.1 Platanus orientalis
ATTTATGAATGAATGAAATTTTATTTTGGTTGAAGATTTCAACCATGTGAAATTCTAAATCTCGGTAAGATCTCTCTCATCTCTTAAATTCTTCTTAGTTCTTATTCTTCTTTCTTGATCCTCTTCTTCTTGATATCCTTATTATTTCTTTACCTTTCTCCTCCTTTTTCAAATATTTTTCTATTATCTTTCTTCTTAATGAAATAGAATCCTAGATTCCTTCAATCTATATAGGCTGTTCTACATCACTTACTTTCTTTGAATTTGCAGCATATGCAATTATGTCTGAAGCTACATCACAGTTCAAATAAATGTTGATGTTTTAGTGTCCGCTAATATGTTCTAAACTATAACATATAAAAAATGATCCAGCTTCTCAAACTTCCCATTTTGAGTTACTCCTAAGTCCTAATAATTCCTGTTTAATAGAAAAGATTAAATGATTATTTCATTTCAAGCAAACATCAAATACCATGACTATCACAGAAATACGATTGTTAACTAGTTTATCCAGAAAATTACCATGATTGGTTTTGAAAACACACCAAAAGAATTGCCACGCCAAGAAAACCAAGCACATTGCTAGCAATAATTCTTGTTATTTTCCATAATTATCCCAGAGAAATAGTTTTCTCCTAACCACAAATTACTTACTTGTGTCTCGGCTATAGACTTCCGAACAAGTTCTTTCAAAACAAAGTGCACCTGAAACACAACAAACTTAACCAATGAGTATTATCAAAAATTTTACTTAATATTAGACCTAATCTTCTAAATATAGAAGGTTGATTTTATACCACCTTACGGGAGCATTTGAACATAAACCAATCAAAATCATAAAGTTTCTAACTCTTCAAAAATTGATTCCATAAAATCACAAACTTTATATAATTTGGTAAAGTCTGTGGGTGTCGTACCATAGACCTGGGTTCAAAACCCGTCTTCTCCTACTAACCTATTAAAAAAAAATCTTGATTCAAATATCATGTTTGAAAGTTTCTTATTAGAATTTATTTATTACTATATGGAAAAACCTTGTTTGCCAAGTTGCTCGCAATTTGCCAACCTCTTTCCAAAGAAAACCCTAAACTTATATTAAATCAATTTCTATTTGAAAGGCATGTTTGTATTTCATGAAGATCAGTTGCACAGGAATTAAGCAACTACCTACCTTTCTCTTAAGAAAATACCAACCACACACTCCTTCGATCAAAAGAAACTACCAACTATCCACCTCTCTCTCTCTCTCTCTCTCAATAAAAACAATCTGCTGCTTGTGATACGTGGCTTAGACAATGCATTTCTTAATTCACGAGGTTTGATCATTAGCCAATCAGAGAAGGTATGCATCCTCTTCCAATACGCTTCCAAAATCAAGTCAAATTCTACATGAATTCATCATGATCCCACAAATGGTTTAAAAACCCTATTCTTTAGAAGTTTTTCAATTTTTACCATATTTTATACAAATGTGTTGATTTATTTTGTTCTATATATTCTTATTTTTTTTATTTTTGACATGACTATAATATAGGTCTATATAAAATTCTAAATTTGAGATGGCTGATAGAATGAAATGTATTCAATCAATGACTAAACACAAGAATGGTCTATATTAGACTAAGTAATATTATCATGTCAATAGCACAAACCCAACGAAGCCCCGTTCTCATGTAGATAGGTGGTTAAGTGTAACCTAAGTTACAGACACCCTGTAAACAGCCTTTTTGGAAAACATGTAAAATTGTGAACTGCTATCAAAATATAATTATATTATACTCAAAATTTTAATAAAGATTCATTATTAATATATCAAATCCTACTCCTAAATATTTTACTAAAAAGCAAAGATTTCCCAATCCGTGGGCCAACAAATAACATGCAATTTGCAAAAGATAGCCTAATCC
Organism: Platanus orientalis; assembly: GCA_025762735.1. Taxonomy (NCBI): domain Eukaryota; kingdom Viridiplantae; phylum Streptophyta; class Magnoliopsida; order Proteales; family Platanaceae; genus Platanus; species Platanus orientalis. The sequence goes on from JAOXJP010174525.1 coordinate 1,908, forward strand.
AATGATCTAAGACATAGTAGACCTGATTGGGTGATTTTTATACAATTATATAATTTATCTTTTCTTTTACTAGTCATATGCAGTGTACTACACAAAACTGGTTCTAGTAAACTTTTAAAAAAATCTTTTGGGTTAGTTATGACTTTCAAGTATCATGCTTTTGTGCTGTCAGGAGTATTTTTGTTATTTCCAAATATTAGATGAAGGATCCAACTATTAGGTTTTGATCTTTTAGTGTTTTTTAAGGTTTCATATTATTTAGTCAAGCTGGTAGGGAGTTATAAAGGGTTTTGCACACTTTTCTATGTAGGGGCAGTATTGTAATTTTGGTTAATAGGGTTGGACACCAAATCTATTAGAGCATATAAATTATTGCAACTCTAGTTTTAAGGATGAATAAATGAATATTGAATATTGAATATTGGTTGCTAGCATTGGTTGAGTGACTCCGAAACCCTCGGAGTGATTCCTAGGGACCCTAGAGTGACTTTGTGCAATCATAGTTTTGGAACTCTGAGAATCACTACAATTGCTTCTTTTCCTTGTTTGTTTCTTTCCTTATTGTTATTGGGATGATTTTTATTGTTCTGTTCTATTGGATTTCTGGGACAGATCTGAGTTTTGTAAAAGACTTAAGAGGATTAAGTATTCATCCATAACCCTATAATCCTACAAAGTTTCACCCTAATCTGAGAACCCTAACCCTAGTTTATGTGATGCCTTAGTTCTGAACAGCAAATTAAAACTTCTAGAATTTGTATTTCTTTAATTTGGCTAATCCCTATTTTTGAGAGTGACTTCCAGCCTAATTGAACCTTTCTTTTTAGGCCCATAACCAGCAGGTCATCTAAGCCCTAGGCCGTCCTGCATCAGTTGGTATCAAGGCAAAGCTTCGGAGATGGTTCTTAAAATTAGGAATAGATTTGTTATCCCTTCCGGGAAGGCAATCAATGTTCTAATGAGTAACAGGTATGAGGAGAACTAGATTTTTACAGGGTTCATTCAAAAGATCTTGTGAGATTCTGTAGATCAACTTTATTCTGAATACTTTAAAGAAGTTTTATTATTCAATTCAAATAAGAAAGATATGTAGATGGTGCTATTATGAAATTGTTCCTTTGGAAGATTCTATGGTGGTAATGGGAAAGAAATGGATTGATGAAAGAAAAGATACTTTTGACGATGAGACACATATAATGCAAATTTTTAGCCATAGTACATGTTATCGCCTTCGAGTGAAGCCACAAAAGCCTAATCATATGGTGCAGTCAACTTTGGAAAAAAAAAAGGCAAACAGAGATTGTTACAGATTTTGATGATGGGCCAAAGCCTTCACCAATACATCAAGCTACAATTTTATTTGAACAAATGGATGTCGTAAATGAGTTGGTTTCACAAGAGATTATGCAACAAACAGTTGGCACTTCTCTTCTGACTGAAGTGAAGGAATTTACTGAAGAACAAGCTCTTGATGTGCCCAAAAAAGTTGGAAAGCTATTGTTCGAATGATCTGCTATGATTCCATATGAACTTCCTGAAGATATATACTGAAGTTTTTTCCAAGACAAGCCAGCAAAGGCAATTGTAAGAAGAAAGTTCGACATCAGAGATTTCATAATGGAGAACATGTTACATGGTTAAGTTGTCGAAGTTAACTAATGTTGCTAATCCTCCATCACTATAAAACTTCAGGTAAAATTTGTTCGAACCAAAGGAGAATGATGCAAAACAATATAACAAAGAATGCCATGTTTTTGTCTCTTTATTGTTTACATGATTTTTTGTGCTGTTAGGGGTATTTTTGTCATTTTCAAATATATGAAGAAGGCAACTCTGACCATTAGATTTTGATCTCTGGGTCTTATTTTAGTGTTTTTTAAAGTTTCTTAATTTTGTGGTAGGGGGTTATATAGGGTTTTTTGCACACTTTTTTGTGAGGGGCAGTATTGTAATTTTGGCCAATAGGGTTGGACAACCGATCTATTAGAGAATTTAAATAATTCTTGTAAGTCTAGTTTTAAGGATGAATGAGTGAATATTGAATGTTGGCTACTACCATTTTGGTTGTGTTTTTCCCAAACCCTAGGAATGATTCCTAGGAACCCTAGAGTGATTCTAGGTGTTTTCTTCTTCTTCTTCTTTATCTCTTCTACTCCTTAGATTTCTTCATCCATAAAGCAAGCATCTATGACTTCTGCTGCATCGGAAACCATCTTTATGGCTACAAGATAAGTTTCTCTTGAAGTTTTGAAACTCTATTCCTTGTCTTGTTTCTTTCTTTATTGTTATTAGGATGATTTCTATTGTTTTGTTTTGCTGGATTTTTTAGACAAATCTAAGTTTTGACTGTCTTATATACTTTTCCTAATCCGTTTGAGCTCAGATTTGGAGGATTAACTCTCCATCCATAACCCTATAATCCCAAGAGTTTCACACTAATCTAAGAACCCTAACAGGTTTATGTGATGCCGTAGTTTTGACCAGCAATTAAAACTTCTAGAATTTCTATTTCTTTAATCTTTGTAATCCCTAATTTTTAGAGTGACGTCCAGCTTAACTGAACCTTGTTTAGATTCCTCTTGGGCCCATAACCCGCAAGACATCTAAGGCCCAGGTCATCCTCCATCAAGTCAAACATATATAGAAGTGAATGGTAGAAATGAACCATTCATGAGGCTGTAAGGTAACGAGGCATAAGACTAATAGCAAATCAATAATAAATTAAATAACTAAAAAAATAAAAATAACATTCCAGCTATCATATATTTTTTATAGATAAGTTACTGTATTTAAAAATGGAAAATTGTAGTTTTGCTATCATCTTTTGTTAGAATTGGGAGCAACAATATTTTACTTCCAATGTTAACATACAATAATCAACCATGCAATTCGAACAAGAAAACAATAGGGGAAAATTTCACCATCTCAAATAAAATACAGAATGATATGCTGTCCCTGGACCATGGTGCACCCAGCTGGTTCACCAAAGGACCTTGAATTTGGAAAGGTGTGATACAGGATCCAATGGTAAACAGCTGAGGTACACCATGGTCCTGGGACCAGCTGAGCAATTCGTTTTTAAAATCACCTCAAAAACCAGAATATGAGCCTAAGCATGAGACATTAAAACTAAATCAGAGCATTACAGCATCAACTGAGGCTTCAGCTGGCCCTTTGAAGAAGCTGAGAGAACTGTCAATGAGCCTTCTATATCCTTGTTCAGGAGCAATCAAATGGGGTTGATAACCATCTGCCTCTGAAACAACTTTCCGAACATTCTGTAAAGAAAGATGGCGATCAAAAGGCAGCTTTCTCAAAGCAGCTGGTAGTTGGTTGTCAAAAACCCCATATACCCGATCTCCACCAGGTCGCCTGAAGCAGCAAATTACTAATGAACTATACAGACTTTGAAGGAGAGATCAAACTTTTCCTTGACAAAAAGAGAAAATGCTAGAAATTCAAAACTTAATTTTTAGATAATTTAAGTCACGTGTGTTATAAGGTACCAACATACTGGACATAATAAGTTTACATGCTGCACTTAAATGAGTTGAGGAAGCATAATATGGACAACGATATGATTTTTAAAAAATGATAAAAATAAATAAACCAGATAGTGCACCCACGATAAGTAAAAAGTGAAAATTACTGTGTTCTGCATTAAGTAGAGAGAATTCTCTAAGTTAGTGGAATGATGTCCAGTATCATTTCTGTGGAGTGAAAGTTCATGATGTTTTCTTCTGGAGAAGAAAATGAAAATTCTAACCAGTAGGGTTTTGTAGGGATCTGTCGGGCCATAAATGAGAGGATTTTAAGGTGGATTCAGTTGGAAAGCATAGGTAGTCTAGAGTCAGAGATGATCTGGTCGATCAAAGAAGTAGGGAAGTATCTAAGACACTAGTTCCTGAAGATCAAGGTGGGTGGGTTGTAATTGACTGTGATATATGCCGGTACCCATATAAAAACAGCAAGAATAGAAAAGTCGAGGTTCAAGAAGATCAGAATATCTTCACAAAAGATGTAGATCAAACTAGAGGTTAGCCTAGAATAGGGTTTACTCCGTAGAAAGATGTTTAGATAAAGCCTCATAAGGAAAATATGGTTGTTAGATCAAAGAAAATTCTAATTAGGGTTTAAAAAAAGGGTTTTAGAAAGACCACTGGAAAAGAGAAAATCAGGGTTAGGAGGTTGGAATTGAAGTTTAAGAGAATTGTGTCAATGACATTTAACGTAAAATAGAGGTTAGACACTTAAAGATTGAGAACTCTGGAGTGAAATAGGGGGAAATGGTTATGGGGTTAAGGTTAGGGTTTTAACAATGAGAAATCTAGTGCTATGATCCAGTGAAAATCAATTGAGATATATAGTTGATGAGGACATCACATCAGGGTCACATGATGTGTTGGTCTAAGAGAAGTCACAAATTTAAAGGGCAACATAGGAAAATCAAGTTTTGAGTATGCTTGTAATAAGGCTTGAAATCCAAGGGTATTTTACGCAAACCATAAGGGGGTGGCAGGCTGTCTTTTTCTCTTATTTTCTACTTTATGTTTTTAGGTCTTGTCTAGGATAGTTTCAAATAATAGTAACTCTCGGGGGTGAAGGACTGGATGTTAGCAAGTACTTTCTAAAAAAATTAAGTTTATTTTCGGAAAGTAGAATCTTTAGGAGTTAGTAAGTTGTTTAATATTTTTTTAGGAGTTTCTATTTTCTAATTAGGAGATCTTGAGTTGTAGAAAATAGAAAATAAGCTTTTAGGAAATTAGAAGTAAGGTTGGAGAGAATATTTGGGTTGCTAAAACCCAGTTTTGTAAACTTTATAAATACACCAATCCCCGTACAATTTATGTAGTGACTTATTGAATATTGAATTGCTGTTTAGCACTTGTCTTCTCATCTTGGGTCGTGGCTTGGACCCCCCCCCCCCATCTTCTTCTTCTTCTTCTTTTCCTTTTTCAATTTCCCCTTTGCTTTCTCCTACATTATTGCTGGCTTCTTTAGGAATTCTAGTTAAGAATATATCTGCAACAAACATCAGCACAACTACAACTAGAGAGGAGGATATTAGAAGGCTACAGTCAGCCTACAGTTACTGCTGGTTCTTGCTTATTCTCTACTATCTCTCCATGGTTTGGGTACCCTATTGTTATAACAAGTTTCTGTTCTACTTTCTGAGCTTGATAGTCAAATGGTTGTGCAGAGGATCTATAGACAAGTGTTGACTTTAATTCTGTTTGTTGAGTTTCTTGTGTTCTTCTGAGATTGTACATTCAGACCTGATATTTTATGTAGTTTTTGAATCGGTTTGGACTGAAACTTTGTGGGACTGCTTCTATATCAATCCTCTATTAGTCTGTTAATTCCAGACCATTCCAACTATTCTAGCAGGGGTATTTGGTAAAATTCCACTTGCTGTCCTGATTCCAGATTCTGTTGTAACTTCTTCTTCTTCTTTTTTCTTCTGATAAGAGAAAATTCATTAAGAAAAAAGGGATAAGAAATCCCCAAAAGAGACCACTGCCCGAATGCTGCACATAAGGAATATCTCTCAAATAGTTGACCCACCCTTTTTTATATCTACAAATGGAAATGGAATACTCTCCCACCCTTCACAATTTAAGACCCAAAAGCAAAACCGATCCTTGGATTTTTTGTAGACATTGAAAGCCAGTTCCGCTTGGTTCTCAAAAATTCAATGGTTATGCTCCAACCATATGGACCAACAGACCACTGGAAATATCAGGCTCCATAGACTCTTTTTTTGTGGGGAGGTCATCCTAGGCTGCCAACCCAGGAATGAGTCCTGAATACTCTGGTGGAATTCCCAAGATACACCAACCTCACCCAAAATTCTGTTCCAAACTTCAGAGGCATATGAGCAGTGGATGAATAAGTGACCAATTTCTTCAGCATCTTGATAGCGAAGGGGACAAACGTTAGGCAGATACAATCCTCTTTTTTGAATATTGTCTTACCCTTGACCAAGAGTGCTATTTAAGTCAAACTTGGGCCCATTACCCGCAGGACATTCAAGGGCTTAGCTACCCATCCTGCATCAATATAGTCTGTGATTTTGTTGACTGAACTCAAGAAAAAATAAAAGTAGCAAACAAGATCTAGGAACTAGAATTCAATAGCAATAATGACTGATAACTAGAATCAAGAAAGTTCAAGAACTTGACAATTCAAGATTCAATAATTTTTGAAACTCAAGAAACTAGAACCTACATGTAGAATTAAAGAGTTCAAGATGGTTTTAACTGGAAGGATAAGCATCTTCCTCCTAAATCAAGAACCAGCATTGAACCAATTTCAACAAAAGCTTTTGAATAGACAACATTGATGAAATGGTAGAAACCTAGGGGTTTGAGCCTCTCAAAATTAATAATAAACTAGGAATCTTTATTAGCTTGCAACACACACACTAGGGATCTTTATTAGCTTGCAATACACAAAAACAAAAAATAAAAACAAAGACACGGAAAACTCAAGAAACTTCTAGTTTTAAAACATTCCCAAAACTCTCAAACAACTTATTAAAAGACTCCATATGAAAATAAAAGTAGATCAAACAACTAAAGACTCAAATTGGAAACTCAAACAATCCAAAAACAATGATTTTTGTCACACATTCATACACCATCCATGATGACGACATCGGGTCCAGGCGTGCAATCCAAACTTACCAGAGATGTTGCAGGAGAGCTGGACCTCTACTTTGGTTCCAACAGAGGATCCCTTCATGCCCGGGACTATATTTAGGCTTTATTTTTATTATTTTTATTTCATTAGATATTGCTTGTGTCTCCAGTAAGGGGGATACATTTTATTTGACGGTATTTTAGTCTTTGTTTGGTCATTAAGGTGTTTTATGTCTTTCATGTTAGAGTGATGGTATTTTGGTATAGGTGAAAGGTGTTTGAAGGTTATTTTAGTCTAGCATCTAAATACTTGTGATAACCTAGCTGTGGGGGATGTCTTTTTTATACCCCATGACTAGCTCTTTTATGCTATGCGATATTGATGTTTTGCGGTTCAAAATTTCCTCTTCTTCCTTGTTCAAACAGGTTAGAGAAGTAAAACCCTGAAAAGGCACTAGGCCCCCACCTAGTTTAACAATGGTGGCGGAGGCCAACTCCTTCCCTTTGTATTAAAAGGTCCCTATCCTACTTCTTTCTTCATCTTCTCTCTTATTTCTACAGAATTTTGTTGCTAAAAAACTGTACACAGCTACAAGGAATTGATCACCAACACTTCATCTCCAAGTTTTTGTTCGAAACAACACTCCTAGGGTGTCTTGAAGGGCTAGGCAACATGATAGGAAGCATTAAACTGAACCAACCTTCAGCCTAAACCTAAATACCATAAAGGTTTAGTCTCAGATGGCAGCAAATTGGGTGTTTGAGCAGTTCTGGAAGATCAAATATTAGTCCCACATTGACTGATTTGATTCTTCTAGGGTATTCTATACCCTTGGGAGACACCTAAGCAAGCAGCCCTCCTCCAGAATTCTTAGCCATATCAAAACCCTAATAGGGTTCATACAAAGGCGGTGGCACTTCTGAAATACTTTGGGCAGATTGGGACTTCTTCAGGCATTACCTTTTTTGGCTACTTTGGACTCTGATTTTGATTGGCATTACACCATAAGGCATCAAGGGAATGGACCACACACGTTTCAAGTGATATTTCTTCTATTTGATCACTCTTTCGAATTTCATTCAAATAGTGATTTTTGTGGATGTTATGACACAGGTTTGGACTGTGGTGTTAACTTTTATGAGTATATTCTTAACACCTTAATCCCTTCTTCTTTTTTTTAACTCTAGTCATGCCTAAATCCATCTCTTAATTTCCCTTGCAAAACCCCTAATCTTTTGATTGTTTTTCCTTCATCATAACCATTAATTAGCCACTGTTTTTAGTACTTCTATAGCATCAGATTTTCTAGACAGCAAGTTGAAAATTTCTACTTCTCTAAATTAGTTAGGTGTCTTAATATATTAATTAGGTTTATTTATTGTTTATTTCTTTGTTTTTCCTTAACTCCTTTAATGCATGATGATCTTAATTAAGAACCACCTAATTTTGCATGTGATTGGTGTGAATAGGAATCTAGTTATAACAATTATTTATTTTTGTGAGTTCATGTTTATCTCCTATATACATACTTCACTCACCTACATTCATGCTACATCAATTAATAATCCGTATCTTTGTCATAATTTTCTCAAATCACATCCAAAATACGTTCTTGTCCTTATTAGTAGGTATTCGAATAAAATTTCTAATTATAGGAAAATCAATGGATTTGAAACAGTTTAACATGAAAAACTTAGGTTGCAAGTAAAGTGATAAACTAGAGACTTGCCCAATTTTTAGTTAAATCAATATACAACGAGAGACTGACTCACCCCACCTCCCAGACTAATTCGATCTCTTGTCTGGGTTTTAAAACATGGTAAATTATCATTTTGTAAGTTGGCATGATTGGCATTAATTGTAGCTTAAGAGGTGCATTTTATAAAGGATCGCATCCTTTTGGATATTTAGGGACCTTCCTCTTTGATAAGAAGAGACCTACATTTACCTGCCATTTATTTAGTCACCTCATGAGGAAAAAAAGAGTAATGTGGCTCTATTGATACTATTTAAAAGTCCTCTATTGGGCCCTTGGACGAAAGCATAGTTTTCAACTTTTCATTCTAGCTTGAACTACAGTCAAGATCAAAATATGATATATTTTTTATACTACAAATTCAAAATAGACTATCCTGATTAAATAATGGATGAATTGTATGTACCAGTACATTTAAGTATGAAATGTCATGGTACCTATAACACCCCGCACACACACATTGTAAACCCCACACGTCTTTAAATACCCTCCACGTGTTTTGGAAGGTTATACACCCATTCAATTGGGAATGAAAACCTTTAGGATCAGTCTAAACCCCTTACAAACTTTCAGCAACACCCTAGGATTGATCCTAGCTCGGCCTGGATCAATCCGAAGCTGCCTAGAATCAAACGGTAGAAAATTTCCAATATGGGATCAATCCTAGTCATCTTGGACCGATCCAAGCTTTTCCAAGATCGATCCAAGATGTCCAAAAACGAAAATTTTTAAATGTGTTACAATTTTTCATTGGAGAATCTTTACGCAATTGGGGTGGGACCCCCAAATGACAAAATAAATCTTAGGAAGGGTTCCTTTAAACCCTAATGACATAAAAAAACACTTAGAAAGGAAAGGAAGAGGGAGATGAAAGAGGGGAGATTTATCCCCAATTTGGCAAGGAAAGCCATGGAAATCCACTGTAAGTTTGTATTTCTTTCATAGATTTACATGAGCTTCCATGGTATTAAGGATTTTATGCCTTGGGTGTTGTAGAGAAGGAGATTTTGGAAACTCCTTTAAGAAAAAAGCTTAAAGGGAAGGAGATCCTTTAAGAAGGAGCCTGGATTCAAGAAGAACTAGTTGTAATACGTAATTGTATAAGATATGCATATGTTTTCTCTCTAGGTTCTTAGATTAAATGCTTTCCATGACATGGATTGATGATTCAAAGGTATTCTATGCATTGGTTTGAGGATTCATGAGATGTTTTCCATGGATTTTTAAGTATATTGATTCTCTACGATCTAGATTGGTGATTAAATCATGTAAAACTTTGGATGAATGAGCTTTTGTACAAAGAGATGTCATGTTTTCCTCCTAAATATCTATAGAAGCCGATAGATATATCATGATTCTTACATATTTTATGCTAGAGATTCATGTATTTTCATTTCATTTGAGTTTTCTTGCAAATTCTCATGGATTTCATGTTTGCTCTTGCACTTCATACATGATGTCTTGTTTTCCTAAATAGGAACATAGACATTTTCGATTGCCATGAGTAAATTGTAGTTTCTAAATGCAAATGGATTTATATACTCTTCTTATGGAGCATTGAGATTTTTTTTTCTACATTAATCTTCTTCAAGATTTAAAATGACAGATGGATTTAATGCTTGTATGGAAATTGAAAAATGCATTTAAGTCTATAATTCCATATGTACTCTATGAGGGTAAAGAATTTTGTATTTACATTTCTGGTTTGCCTAAAGTAGAGGATTATATATTTTCATATCCAAATTAATTTACATACTTAGAATGTTTTAGTGAATTTATTGCATGGATTTCAAATAAACCTCTAAATGAATCATGTATTGGAAAGAAATGGTACTCTATGAAACAACAAGAAAAGGTAAGATGATAAGAATGAAGAAGCCAAGTTAAATGATAATCAATTCAAGTCAAGTAATCATAAGATATTGACTAATGATACGAGAATACTAATAAGAAAGTGAAAACATAAGACCCTGCCATTGGGGGTTAATCGGTGGCCAAGATCCTGTCATTAGAGGTGAAACAATGACTAAGATCTTGTCATTTAGGGTAAACAATGACCAAAATCCTGTCTAATGCACGATACAAGAGAGAAGATGCCAAAAATTGATGTAGAATTCCCAAGGCCTCAAATAATTTAAAATAAAATACGTGGAAGCAAAATAAATCATGAATTGAATTTATATTCACAAATAACCAAGAAATCAGATAATAGAATTGAAGAAAAGAGTTTAGGATGAAAGAACATAAAAAAAAATGGAAAAATAAGCAAAAAGAGCTAAAAATGGTATTTTTAT
>JAOXJP010174536.1:0-12598 GCA_025762735.1 Platanus orientalis
ACTCAAATGAAATGATTACATTATAGGTGACTGCTAAACTGGCTATTATTTAATTCAAGATTCGGATCAATCAAGACAAGTCTAAAAAATCATGGAAATTTTATTATTCGATTTTTGGATTACTAATTACAGAAAATGCAAAAAAATAAAAAAGTGTTATCTTTTGATGAAAACTTTTTGTGGGTGTAAACCTCTGATTTATGATCCATAATCCACGAGATATGCTTCATTACACATGTCTTGCTTTTAAGGGAATTAGATTTTAAATTATCAAATGTAAAAGTATAAAAATATTTTTGGGAAATTTGCCATATTGGACCAAAGTTTTATTGTCTTTGCCAAAAAGTGTGGTAATCCATTACCTAGCCCAAAAAGGATTTTAGAGGGGTAAAATTGTAATAAAAAAAGTTATTTATATGTTATTACATAGGGAAAGGCTATTGGCACCCCTCAAATTGATCACCACACCTTTCCATTTTTCTATTCAATATTTTGTCCCTCCCTAAAATCCCCCCTTCCCCAATTTACCCCTCCCCCCTCCTCCATCCTTCCCCGACGTCTTTCTCCCTCCCTCCCTCCCTCTCTGCCTTTCTCTCTCTCCCTCCCCCACTATGTTTTTTTCCTACGTTTTCTCTCTCCCTCCCTCTCTCTCCTCTCCCTCCCCCACTCTGTTTTTTTCCTACGTTTTCTCTCTCCCTCCCTCTCTCTCTTCCTCTCTCTCCTCTCCCTCCCTCTCCCTCTCTCTTCCTCTTCTTCTCTCCCTCCCTCTCTCCTTTCCCTCCTCCACTCTGTTTTTTCTGCGTTTTCTCTCTCCCTCCCTCTCTCTCTCCTCTTCCTCCCCCTCTCTGTTTTCCTCTTGTGTTTTCTCTCTCCCTCCCTCCTCTCTCTCTCCTCTCCCTCTCTCTTCCTTCTCTCTCTTTTCCTCTTTCTCTCCTTCTCCCTTCTTTCTTGTTTTTTTTGGCAAAGGGGCGTTCAGAGGTGCAGGCCTGGGGCAGGGGCCCCCTGTTCAGACGTGGAGGTTCGAACAGGCAAGTGCTCGAACGGGTGCCCACATGTTCAAGCCTACACATCTATGCAGGTGCCTGCCTGTTCGGACCTCCACGTCCAAACAGGGGCCCCTGCCCCGAGCCCACACCTCTGAACACCTACCCCACCAAAAAAAATAGGGAGGAAGGGAGAAGGAGAGAGAGAAAGAGAGGGAGGGAGAGGCAGAGGCAGAGAGAGGAAGAGAGAGGGAGAGAAAATGCAAAGGGAGAGAGAAAGAGGGAGAGAGAGAGAGAGGGAGGGAGAGAGATATCGGGGAAAGAGAGGGAGGAGTAAGGCTGAGCATGGGCTCGGGCCAGCCCGGCCCAGCCCGAAATTTGACCCAAGAAGCCCGGCCCAACCTAGGCCCGATAAGGGCCCAAGCTCGAGTTGAAGGCTCGAACCTATATGCGCGCATCTGTGTGTGAAGAAAATGTTATTTGGTGAAAAAGTGTATGTAGTGTACATGGTGACTTATAAGTTGACACGTGTTGTGTTAAGGTGTTAAGGGTTAAAAATGTCCAAAAAACAGTTGAGATGAAAAGTAGGTGTCAAAAAAGAGACATCAAATTCAAAAACACATCATATATAAATACATATAATAAATTAACAAACTTGAATCAGTAGCTTAGTTGGTTAAAGAGTTTATTAGAGTAGGTCATGAGTTCAAATCTCATCTAAAGCATTTGTTTTTTGAAAATTTTATAGGCCATTGCCTGAGCCCGACTTAAAGCCCGATAAAATAACTAGGGCCGAGCTTGGGCTTAAAGTTTGTAAAAATGTTTGGGCTTACCCCGACCCGGCCCTAGCCCGACCCATGCACACCCCTATAGGGAGGAAGGAGGAAGGAGGGGTAGTTTAGGGACGGGTGTTTTGGAGAGGGGGGTAAAAGAAGAATTTTATTTTTTGGGGGGGTGTGGTGATCAATTTTGGGGGTGCCAATAACCCTTCCCTATTGCATATAATTATTTCCTTTTATACCCCTGAGTCCACTAAATCTATCTAATACGTTACCCCATCTCTTTCTCTCTCCTAATCACCCTTCATCGTAAGTACTTTTCGTTTTCATCTCAAACTCTTCTTCTACAAATAACAGTTGCTAACAAGAAATACTAAATACCAACGTTTATACCATTTAAGCTCCTCGTCTTCCTCACAGAAAACTCCAATACATCAGCACAAAAGGAGCACCGTCAGTCTTTCTATTGTAAGGTTTAGAGCTCTTCTTTGATTATTATTGTTTTTGAACGTTGTGTGTTTGTTTTTATTGAAAACTTAAAGGTACTCTGTTTTTCTTGCAAACCTGAATGTGATCATTAGCAGAAAGATATGATTTGTTTGTGCTCTGTTTGGAAAACCTCAATCTGCTCCTTGCGTGTAATCGTATGATCTATTTGTACTTTCTTTTGCAAACCTCCAACTGATTGTGTGTAAACCTATGATTTGTTTGTGCTCTGTTTTGCAAACCTCAATATGTCGTTGTGTGTTTGAGACGATTGTTTTGACACAAATCTCAGTTTGGTTTGGGATTATGAATAGGTATGCATTAATTCCCATAGACTTGGGCGTGTCTTGTTTTGTTGTATATATAAAGAGTATTAGTTGTAGGTGAATCTCAATTGAATTTGGGGTTGTACAAACATGTGTGTTTAGATACAAGGAAATATATAAAAACTTAAAGATTTTTGTGAACCGGTGCACAAGGGTAGACTCATGCTTCTGAATTATTCAAGCCTAAGAGAGAAGCTGAATACGTTTGAAGAACAGGAGCCTCAAGGCCCACTTCATCTGTCTAAACAATTGCTTGAAGCTGCAGAATCATGAGAGGGTCTGATTCGAAGAGCTTTGAGAAAGCTTCCCTTTTTAACGCACGTAGGTATTGCCAACCCACATGCTTGTGATGCTAGCAAGTTTTTGAACACAATGATAAAGACTGCCAAGAATGAGCTGTTTCACGAATGGAGAACGCCACTGCATGGACTGGAGAACGTTGCTGCAAGAAGGGAATGGAGAGGGGAAATGCTGAAAAATAGGGATTTTGTTTTCATATATTTCCCATAGGTCGGGGTAAAAGAGTAATTATATGTTGACAAAATCCTGTTTGGTCAAGGTAATGGATTACCACACTTTTGGGCAAATACGGTAAAACTTGGGTCCGATTTGGGAAATTTCCCCTTTTTTTATGTTCTCTTCTTTATTTACTTTGGATATACTTTCTTGTTTTTGTGTTGATATCTTTGTTCCAGCACGATCTTCTCAAGAATTTTTTCTTGTTTTCTTTGTTACTTTGAGTCAATTGATTGGAATTAATTCCATTTTGTTTTTGTACTAAGATTGATAGAGGTTGGTATTTTCTTGGATTGCTGCATACCATGGGAAATACAACCCATCCTTCACATTATTTATTTATTTATTTATTTTTTCTGTTTTTTATAAAGATGAAATTTATTAAACTAAGGAAACGGCGGAATGAATGAGAGGTACATCCGGCAGAACACAATTAAAAAAAAGAAAAGAAAATCCCATTTGAAAGTCGAATCTATAGGGATTTTGTAATACTCCAAGTTCACTTGCAAGATATTGTCCGGCTTTAGTTCAACAACCACCCCAGTTTTGTTCTTTGGGCTGGACCATTGGTCTCTTCTAGATGGGCTAGCCCCTTTGGCTCTCCTAAATGGGCAGACCTATAACCTATCTCAAAAATGTGTCCTACAAATGAAAGGCCGTATTTACATATTAGAATAGATCTTTCTCTCGTTTGGTGATGTGGAATCTTACGGATTTTGTATTGAAAGCAATTGATTTAGCTAGTAAAAAATTTTAGGAAACCTTCTTAAAAAACTAGAATGATTTTTATTTACCAATTTCCCCCATCTCAAAATTCTTAAAATGCGATCATGGTATATGAGGAAATCATCTAAAAAAATGAGAGAAAAGTTAATGTTCTCTAAAATGAAGAAAGAGAACTAGAAAATGTGAATTCAATTTAAAGCCATAACTAAATTTTAGTTTAGATAACGTATTCAATGGTTGGACAGTATACACATACAAGGGTATTGCCAAAAAGAGAATGTATATATATATATATATATATATGTATATATTCCTTCTTAACAATTGGAATAAGTATGATAAGTAATAAAACCATGTATACCAGTACTGGGTTTCTCGCCTCTTAAATTTACAAAACCTTTTCTGATTATGAATTTAACGAATTTGATGAATATTACCATGAGAGCACAAAATGGAAGAGCTTAAAAAATAGTTATGTTCTAATTACAACTAAAGGTAAATATGACATTAGAGATGAAAATAAATAAGTAATAAAAAAGCTTAAAAATTATGTTTAATAATGAGAATTTTTAATTAAAAAATGATTTCTGAGTAGCAATCATTGCATGCCTTGCATCGTTTCCTATAATTCTATATGCATAGGGTTTTTTCTTAAGATTGAGGTTAATTTATGAATGAGTTATTTATTGTTATGAGATTAAGGTAGAGTTTGGATAAACTTATAACTGACTTTTGACTTAAGAAATGAGTTACTTATTTATATTAATAGGGTTCAATTAGTCAAAATTTCTACATAAGTCAATGACTCAACTTATCTGGTAAGTTGTTAGATCCCAATTTAAAATAGGTTGATTTTCTAATCTCTCCTACTTATGACTTATGCATAAGTAGCTTTTAAATTTGCAAACTAAACACACAAACATAGAAACTTATGACTTTTGGAGTGTTAGAAGTCATAAGTTGTTATAAATAAGTTTATCCAAATGCTACCTACATATAGTTGTTATGCATTCTTAACTTGTCATATAAGAAATCAAATCAACTCATCTTTATGCATATCAAATTATATAATATGGATTTGGCGAAAAAACAAAAGACAAGCAAGGAGTTTCACCTTTTCAACATTGACGTAGAAGTAGAACTTACCATTTTTCCTCTCTAATAAATTAAATACTAGTGTCCTCCTTGAAGGAAGCTTTATTCTATTGTACTTTTCATTTGTCCTTTTGTAATAAGTACTTTATATAAAGAAATGATTCTACATGAACTTCTAATAAAAATATGCACTAATGGTATCTTGGCATCTATCTTGCTTTTAAATCTTTTGTAAGCTTCTGCATTAAGTTTCCGCGATTTCCATCAAACTAGAACATTATCAATCATACATACCATACTATTTTTGATAACTTTGATGTTTTTATTTTTGTGTGCAACTTTTAGATGTTCTTTTACAAATTGTTCTTTCATATAGAATTAATAGTATTCTAACTTCATATGTATCTATTACAGGTGTGTTTTTGTTGGAGAAGTTGTCTTGAAAGCCCTTGAGAATTTGGTTAATTAGTTGGTTAGAAAGTTGGTCGTCATTGAAGGGTATGCAATGGTGTGTACTGATGAGAAAGATGGGCCTTTTTTTTTTCTTTAGAAGGATCAATATTGGGTGCTATTTGACAATGAATTTTTGAATCCTATGGTATGTTGTTGTCTTATTCAAGTATTCTCAATGTGATCAAGTTTTTGGGGTTAATTGAACATTTTACTTGTGTTTCTTCTCTACATTTAATAGGTAAAGTACCTAACATTAAAAAACAGACACATGTTTATGGGTTTTTGTGACTCTGAGAAAGCAAATCAACACAAATTTACACTAGCATATTATTTTAAAAGGGAATCTAGAGTTTGAGTACACACCTAATGTTTTCAAAAGCGCAACAACAACACAAGGTTTTGCGGCTTATGCCTAAAGTTATCATTATCAACAAACACAAAATCTGCAAAGGGCCGGGGTATAGGCCATTATGCAATTATTAAGGTTGGAAGGGCAACATTTGATGATTAATTGATGAGGCCAAAGAGTTATCCCCTTAGAGCTTCTCGTCAAGAAAAAGGGTAAGAAGCAAGCAACTGTTTATACCAAATACCATCAAGAAATTTTAGTCATGGTAGAAAAACAATAAGCTATATCACCTTGGAGCCTCTCGTACCAGAAAAAGGTAAGAAAAAAGAAGTTGCTTACACCAAATACCATCAAGAAATTTTAGTCATGGTAGAAAAACAATGAGCTATATCACCTTGGAGCCTCTTGTACTAGAAAAAAGGTAAGATGCAAGCAACCGTTTACACCAAATAACATCAAATAATTTTTTAGTCATGGTATAAAACACCACAAGAAAAAATAGAGCATCATGGTAAAAAAGGGGGTATTGTATGTGACTAAAGAGAGAGGAGGTGAAAGAGAAAGAGCAAAGACAAGGAATAAAGAGAGAGTAGAGACAAGAGAGAGAGAGAGGGGGAAATATATAAAGAGAGGGGGCGACATAGAGAGGAAGCATACCTTCTTGGTGGAACCTCGACAATGAGAGAGAGAGAGAGATATGCCAAAACCCTAGTTACAACAGTTGAACTAGAGGGATGAAAGCAAGAGAGATGTGTGAGTCTTTTCATTCTGTCAAAATCCCACACAATCAATTTTATATCGATTGTGAGCCCCGTTCCAAAAATAATTAAAGAAATGGTCTCTCGTCCATTTCTGATTATGATGAAAATCACATTCGACTTTCTTAGAATCAATCCTTAAAATCTCAACCAAAATACATGTTTGAACTCATAATCGATTATGAGAATTTGAACCAAACGCTACCTCAAACCTAAACTCTTAACCTTGTTACACCCTTCTCCCTTACTTCTCTCACCCCTATGAAAAAACCCTATTTCCCTCACTATGAAAGATCCTTAATAGAGACCCTAATTCAATTCTTTTACATGTAAAATTGTATTTTTCTTTTAGGATTTTTTTTCCAGTGAGAAAACCTTTTTTTCTTTTTTAATACTTGTGGGGCCCACCTAAATAAGAGTCCCCAACTTCAACCAAGTCCCACTCATTCACATTGAAGGAGTTTGTACATGACTAGAAACTTGCCAAACATAACAATCTCACTTTGGCATATTTTCAGCTACCTTGAAGATTCCCTGTTGAAGTTAATTCCACTTGTATCTTTGCTAAGACATAACATTTGTGACATGTGCACCACACTCCACCTTGGCCTACATATTGTAACCACCCCAAAGAAAACTTGCACTTCTCCTTTGTAATGAACTTTGCACCATAAATGCCTATAATGCACCTCACTTCCACCCCAAACCTGAATCATAACCTATTATCTATCACTGTAAACAACCATTGGCCTTGAAGAATCATATCTACGCATAACATCGAATCAATTTAGTCTTGATTTGTTTGACTCGATCATAATACAACCAATGCACATGTGTAGCTACCTCAAGTTGACTCACCATGTCAACTTTAGAG
The DNA here is from genome assembly GCA_025762735.1 of Platanus orientalis. Lineage (NCBI taxonomy): Eukaryota > Viridiplantae > Streptophyta > Magnoliopsida > Proteales > Platanaceae > Platanus > Platanus orientalis. Next base: position 7,346 of record JAOXJP010174536.1, read on the forward strand.
AGGGACTTCGATTCATCCTCTCCAACTACAAGAACTATCTCATCATTGTTTGTCATCTATAAACCTATAACACTTGCAAAAGAGACCTTGTACACGGGTTTGTAATTTTGTAAACCTCGTTTTCAGCTCCCTACATGGTCAAATGAAATACCCTTAATTATCGTACTCTCAAAATTAGACAATACAACCATCACAATTATCTCCTTTCATTAAGACTAAACAACATGTGATTTCATAGCTCTACCTACAAATCATGGAGTTCAACTAACCTAGTGATATTAGATTCCTTCGTAACTTTGGGACATATGTCACACGACCAAAGTGTGAACCACTTTATCAAGCATCTTAATCTTCACCGTCCCAACACCTATGGCGTCACAAGTGGGCTTGTCAGAGATAACAACTATATTTGTCTCTTGGAATTATCAAAATATTATCTCTTTGAGCATATATAAACAAGATAACCTGAATCAATATCCACTCATAATGAGAAAAGTGCCAATACCTTTGGAGGCCAAGAGAATATCTCCAATGTATTCCTTTGCCAACATTGTATTAAATCTGTTACTTTTCTTTCTATTAGCACATTTTGGATCTCTCTTAGTGTGGTCATGTTTCTTGTAGTGAAAACATTGCATCTAACTCTTTTTTTTTTGGACTTGAACATAGACTTGTTATTACTAGATCCCCTCATAGATGACTTTCCTTTGTAATTCTCCACCCGATTAATCAACCCAAAATCTTGACCACCTTTAAGATATGGTTTCCCCTTAATCTCATTAGATAGGAGTGATGTCATGACATTGTCTAGACTTACTGTATCTTTCTTGAACAATACTGTTGTCACCACATTGTCGTAAGAATCATGAAGCAAGGTAAGAAGCAATAAGACCTTGCCTTCTTCCTCCACTTGATATTAACTTTTACAGTTGATTCAAGGGATGATTGAACATATTTAAGTGTTCCAATAGATTTGTACCTTCCTCCATCTTTAGCAGCATATAGCCAGTGCTTCAAATATAACCTGTTGGTGAGATCTTTCCCATTTAGAGTTTCTCCAACTTCTCTCGGTGTTGAATCTTCTTCCATAACATTTATTAACACATTTTTTTGTTAAACAGAGACGAATTGTGTTGATTTCATTCATTTCTATGTTTTTCCAATCATCATCCTCTATCTCCCTAGACTTGTTTTTCTTTCCCTTCAATGCCTTGTACACACATTATTGTTCTAAATGCATATGTTGTAAATTTTATGAGTAGGAAAATACATGGGATGATATACTAGGACTTGGTATGTTCACATTGAGTCATGTTAGAATCTACGAGGTTCTTGTGTCTCACATTCATGAAGACCAACTCTGAAGACCAAGAAGACTTCAAGGAAGAAATTTGGGATCGTGCGATGAGCTTTTCAAAGCATTTGCAATCCATTTGCGTCCTTCCGTACTTTATAAAGTTAAAGATGATAAGTCACAGGTATAGAGGCCCTCTAGGTTCCCCAACATGCCTCCCAAGGGTTTTGGAGATTTCCCAAGAGGCAACCTAGAAAAACCTGGGAAGATAGAGCGCTCTACATAAGGGGAGCGCTCCGACTAGGCTTAGGTTTGGATAAAATCTATAGACTTGATGCTAGGGAGCACTCCAACCCTTGTGGAGCACTCCAACAGAGCAACAAAATAAAAGTTTTGAAACTTATGAACCAGATTATTTACCTATTTTAAAATATGTCAATCCAAGGGTTGTGGTGAGCCACGACCCATATAAAAGATCAAAGTTGTTCTATAAAACCTAAGGGTTCTAAGGGATTTCAAAATGGTTTTTGGGCAAGGTTTTGAGCTCTACAAGCTACATACACTCACTGCACTCTATTCGAGCTTCCAAGCATGCAAAGAAGAGAAGAATGGTTGGTTCCTTTCCTCCTTGAGCTAAAACAAGGTATCATTGCTAGAGGAAAGAAATGGAAGGTCAAGGAAGGTTAATTCTCCACTCCAAAACCCTTAAACTCCATTCCTCAAGGTTGAGATAAAAACTATTGCTATATTTCTTGGAGTTTGCTTTCGTAGTATATACTCTTGTGGTAGGTTTTTACTCTATTACTTATCTTGACCTTCACATTATATTTGAATCCTTGGAAAACCTCTTTCAAGTAAGAAAACCTTATTTAATCTTCACTTATATTTGCGTATGTAAAGGCTCATTCTCTTGTGTGATTTCATATGCATATTTGCATTCATTAAAGGCATTCACACATAACCCAATACCCCTTAGCTTGGGTAGAGACTATTGGATCATCTTGACATATTTGGCTTACTAGAGCCATATCAATATATTGGGACTTTGATTCCCACATTGACCACACTACCATATTCGGTATTTATACCATTGTTCCCTTATGTCAATAGTCGAAGATGCCGTATGACGACATCAGATCTTGGCTCGGAAATAACTAAGGTTGTGTTTGCTGGAGACACCAAACACGAGATTGGATAAGGTTAACTCAATTACCTTGTAATCATTGTAAGAAAATGATTAATGAAACTGAGTTATTCAAAGTGGACGTAAGCCCCGATGTGGCCGAACCACTACATATCCTTGTGTTGTGGTGTGTGGTTATGGTTTGTTTAGTTCCTTTACATTTTCATAATTGCAAGCATTAGCACTTGAACACCAAACACAACAATTGAGTTAAATTAAATTGAACATTAATAATTGACTCAAAAAAAATTAAAATTGAGGTAAAATAATTAACATTCAAATTATATCCTATTCACCCCCTCTAGGATTAACACACTTAGAATTTCAGTTGTATTAACATATCCTTTGCCCTTCTTTGCTAAAGAGTGAAACTATCATTTCTATCAATTTTTTCCAAAGAGAATTAATTGATAGAAACATTTATTGCTATCGTGAATCAACTAAATTTTTTTAAAAGTCATCCTTTTGAATACAAAAGTATTTTTACTTATTGGTTTCTTCATCTTTCTCCAAAACACAAAACCAAATGCTTTAATACCAATTGTTGGCGCAACAAAAACAACCTTAATATTTCATGTGATGAGATATGACTTAAACCACTCACAATCTATGCAACAAAAAATATTCAACAGAAAAGAAATCAATAATCACGCAAGACAAAGATTTTACGTGGTTCAGCCAAAATACCTACATCAATGGGCATCATCCGTTCTTCACCATATGAGAAAAGTAAAAGTTATATAAACTTTTCATGCTCAAGCTCTCATCTTGAAACCCTACCCCTTAATTTTGTTACACCCCCATCTCAACCCTATTTTTCTCACTATGAGAGACCTCTAATAAAGACCGTAATTCATCCTGCCTTTTTCTTTTGGGCTCTTTTGAGGTTGTTTTCACAATGAAAAATCCTTTTTTTTTATATATTATTCTTGCCCCCAACTCCAATCATGTCTCACTTTTCACCTTGAATAGTCCATACTTGGCTGGAAACTTGCCAAACCCAACAAGAAGGTGAAAGTTCACATAGATTCAAGTTTCCATAATTCATCTACCATTACATCTTTATGTCTCAATGTTTGTCTTCATTTCGCTCTGCAGCTAAAAATGACCAGGTTGTTTGTTACAGGAGACGATAACAAATGGAATGCAGGTGGAAGTTGCAGAAAATCAGCAATGGGGGATGGTGTTAAAAAAGAACCCGTAAGGGCCATCAAGTACCCAAGAATCGACCATAGTTGGAAGGATTGAACATTTGCTTCGTTTAATAAATGAGTTATATCCAAGTTAACACTTAACCCAAACGAGGGTCGATCCATAAGTGTCCTCTAAAGATAACCAGCTACTTTCCTAGAACAGGCCGAGCGTTTTTAGAACCGACCTGAGCCCGTGCCATCCCCACACATGGCTCTTGCAGTGTTGGTTGAGGAAAGCTCAGATCATCTCTACAAGACATAGTCGAATCACTACAATCCAGTGGCCATGTTCATCGTTAATGCTGCGTTTCGATCCTCAGAAATTGGAAGTTGCAGGAGCTTACAATGGGTAATCAATAACCAAGAGCGAAATTGAACTTGACTAAACAAACTCAGAAGTTTAATCTTCTCTAAAGCATGCGTGCATGGATTATCACTGCAGGGTCGCTCACAAGGAGAAAAGCATCTGAACAGTGTTTTGATAAATACACTCTTGCGTTCCCTACTTCCCTTGGCTATTTGGATTTGGAGGGTCCAAACAAAGCCTCAGCAGACAAATTTTCGATAGAATCGTCTTGCAGTTCAATTGATCAAACAATGCCATAATATCAGGTTCCAATCTAACCACAATATTTCCATATACGATCCTTACCATTTAAACGTGTACAGAGAAACAAATTCGAATCACCAAGCAAAGAGTATTCAGAACTAGGGCTGTCAATCATGCCGCACCAGGCTCAGCTCGGCTTGTTAAGGGTCTTATATTTGCATATATAATATATTGATATATTTATTTATTTGAAAAGCTAACACACACACACACGGGAAATCCATAGTCAACCAAAAAAACATAAAAAATGACCACAGCTTTTGGTGCAACTGAAGACCTTCATATACTCATACAAACCCAACCCACCCACCAATGAAGGACTAAACACATGCCTAAGGCTTTTCATTTTTTTGATAAACTGATACACACACACACAAGGGATAATTATGTATTTATTGAATAATTATCATGATTAATATCATATCACTTATTCAATCACAAAAAATAATAATTTGACCTACAGTGGTGTAACCAATGTGTGACCACACCATGGGCTGACATTTCTAATATGTACTAACAAGGGAGATTGTAAAAATGTGACTGGTAGGTGGATAAAAAAGAAGTAAAAAACACATACACGTCATACATTGGGATCAATGCAAAATTGCTTTTGTCATTACCAAAAATAAGGAGATGGAGTTGGCCTGGGATTAGGTTCAAATGAATTTCATGCAAACAGGTGCAAAAGGCACCAGGCATAAGCACTGAAAAGTGGTTCAACCCTAACCCGACCCATTTATTAGTCGTGTCAAAGCAGGTTGACCTGTTTTGACCCAAAACACGTTTAGAGTCAACCCTAACCTGCTTATTTTCGTGTTGGGTTGTGTCGGATTCACGGGTTATGTGGTAATTTGTCTTGCGAGTCGGGTTTGTGTTGTGTCAAGGTAAGGGTATACGACCATTTGGCTCAACCCTAACCCAACCCATTTATTAATCGTGTCAAAGCGGGTTGACCTGTTTTGACCCGAAACAC
>JAOXJP010174547.1:0-12598 GCA_025762735.1 Platanus orientalis
GTGGTTTATTTATTGTGCTCTTATGCTTTCATCTCTTACTTGCTCACAATCACTAGTAGCTCACCTTGCATGATCAAGTTGCCTTAGTCTTGAACTTGCTATTTCCAATTGTTTTTGCTTATTGCTTTTTTACATTGAAATTAAAAATGATTAAATAATAATTTGATAATATCTCATTCATCCCCTCTAGGATAATTGACTTAGAATTTTATTCTTGCCACTTTCTTGGACTCTAGACTTAAACTTATAGAAATGAACAAATTACTCATAAAGTCCTACTACATGACCACTACATGTATACATTTTGTTTTGAAATGGATATTAGCAATACAAAATAGCTAACAAATCATCATTTGAAGTATTATCATTGGGATGGTCTAATGTTTTGGGAATTGGAGTGGATAATAGAGCATCAAGGGCACTTGACAGACATTAGGTTGGTTATCTTAAAGGAGTGGGGAATGAGTGGATTTGTGTTCATTACTTGTTGTAGCAACAACTATATGCTGAGATAGTGTAGAAGAATTATCATTAGTGTCCATCCGATCATTAACTTTTGAAAACTCCCCTCAAGGTGATTTCTAGGGTAGAGTGAGTTTGAATCCTTGAATGGTAGGCTGGTCTTATAAAAAATCACATGCCATGAAATTTAGATGTGTCTAGTAGGAGAGTAAAGACATTATACCCATTGTGTTGAAACACTGTACTCAATGAAGACACAGGGCAACAACTCTGGTTTCAACTTAGAATTGAGATAATCTCCCAAGAATGGAAAACATTTGCACCTTAAGATATACAAGAAAGAGTAATCTAGATGTCGTTCATATAATCGAAAAAATAAAAATTCCATACAAGTTTTTGGGAGAGCCTATGATTTATCGAATGCATTGCAATCGAAAAACAATCAAACCAAAAACTTGGTGGAAGTTTAGCTTGAAACATTATGATTAATCCCAACTTCGTGATGTTTCAATTATTTCTCTTGACAATCTCATTTTGCTCTAAGGATTTTAGGTATGAAGATTGATGACGAATGCCCAAATCAGTCATATACTTTTTTAGGTAATTGTCATTAAAATCTCCTTTTGTGTTTGATTGAAACAGTCTCATCTTGGCATCAAATTGACAAGTAATATACTTATTAAAATTCATGAAAAAATCATAAATTTCTGATTTCCTTCTTAGAGAATATAACCATTTGAATCTAGTAGGATAATTTCCTTCTTTGGTCTTGTGAATTAATTCCTTTTGGTGATAGCTTGTATGCCACCAAGAGTCTTACTCAAACTTCTTTCTTTTGTCTCTTCAAATTGATCCACCATCCTTCTATCGTGTGACTATAAGAGTCACACACTCTTCTCTCATTCTTAGCCTTTTTACTTGAGTCTTTATTGTTTCCTTCTTTGATCGTATGTGTGGCATGTGTATGCTTTCTATCAAAGGCAAGTATTCATTTAGATAATTACAACACCTAGATGGATATCGGAGATGATAATGATCATGTTCTTGACTTGCCCCCACTACCCAATGACAGTGTTACTCCCATAGAGTTGCAATTTATTTTTTTTAGTACAAATCCCTCATGCCACATAATAATATGAATCTCCCCCCTTCGGAAGATGGTGCTCTCATCTAGCATATTGTTTCCAATGGCGTGAGGCTCGGTTGCCAATTTAGATTAATATTTCTTTTGCTAGAGTTGGGAATAGCTTTTACATGGTTTAAATCGTGTTTTGTATATTAGATGAATTTGCAATCTTGAGAATGAACGCCAAACGTAAAGTTTAAATCCAAGATTTGAACTTGAAGTTGAAATCATAAGATCCAAGATTCTTGCTACTTATCCATCGATCTCAACATCCTCGTTTTACCACCTCAATAATGATACATCCCACTTTGAATGGTATTATGACCTACGCAAATGATTTCTTCTTCGTTGGTTTGTTTGTTTGGGTTTTTTTTTTTTCCTTTTTTATTTGGTTGTTTTGTTTTGTTTTTACCAATGTGAGTAACACATTCTAAAATAACGGCCGTTAAGAGACATTATCCTTGTCACAACAGGTTCTGATGAATTCTTGAAAAGAAATAAGATGTTAGGGGGCTACACCCTCTATTATAATTAAATGCCCTCACATGATGTGTTTGCTTGCTTTTTGCCCTCAATCGGAAAGTGGGGCCAAAAAAAAAAAAAAGCTTTTAAAGATTTGGATTTACTGGGAAAGATAATGAAATGGGCTGGAAGTCAGTTTTCATCAGCTTGAAAAGGCCAAGAAGACGTACAACGTAGTCTCTTTCATGAAAAAAGTATATGTCTTGTCTTCTCTGCTGATCATTGAAGGTTCTAGAGAGATAAAATGGCCTAAGGTTGGGTGGGTGGAGAAACACCTAGAGTTTCCAAGGTGTGTCCCCCCCTCCCTCAATGTCTGGTACTCTTGTAACGCTGATGGACAGACAAATTTTATACCCGGATGGAATCAGCCCCCTATTGGAATCAGTTGCACACCCCCCCAAGCTCTAGTTGCACCCCCACCCCCTATTACCACCCCTGAGTTCCCCCACCTTACCAGAAAATGAGTTCATGCCAACTCCAATCTGAACTGGTACCACTCCATTTTCTGCTCAGGATGTGACACAGTTTCTGATAAAGGGTGCATTAATTGGGATTGGTTTATGGACGCTTCCCTTAACAAACGCTCATCGCTACTTCTTATCAGGGCTGACACATCAGCATTGAAAAGTGAATTTCACTTTTTTGGGGGTGCATATTCACTTTTCGGCACTGATGTGCCTGCTGCCTGACAAGGAGCAGTGGTTAGCATTCGTTATGGTGAGCATATTTTATCCACTCACTTAATAAAGGCAGCAAATTTCCTGTCTAGGGTGCCAAGTGATTTCATTTGGAATAAAATGGGTGACAATTTAAAATTTCAACCAACCACTGCCCATTTTATTCCATGTGAAGTCACTTGGTGTCCTGGACAGAACATCTATTTTGATTAATAAATGCACAAGTACTTATTAATTGTATATTTACCCTAATACCCTCCTTTGATCCATGTGTATTGACTCAAACACCCTTTGTAAGGCCACATGTCACGGACTGATTGCCAATGGAGTGGTACCTATCCATTGAGATCGGAAATGATTTAAAATCCCAGAGAATCCTTGCCCTTGGATTAGGTTTGCCCCTTAATGGGTGCCAACAGTGTGCCCACAACTCACATTGACAAAGTGATTTACACTTTTTTGGAAGGGGTTGTTTTTCACTTTTTTTTACGTGATTTGTCACCCTATGGTTGTGGGCGAACCATTGGCACCCATTAAAGGAGCTCACGTGATCCTTTGGCTTGGCCCCCCGTACGTGAAAATCCTGGTTCCACCCCTGGTCTCCTGCCATGGCGACTTGCAATTCCCGGTGATAAGACTGTCACCAGGCATTCTTTGTCCGTATCATCACTCACTCGCTAATTGATCTATGCTATTGTGGAACCATATCCTCTGTGGTGAGATTACGGTGTGTCAAAGGAATACCAAGACACAAGGGGGCGGGCCCCTCATGCAAAAAGAGTATGGGCCCCACCTTCTTGTGTGTTGGTATTCCTTGATGCACCGAAATCTCGGCGCAGAGGATATGGCTCTTGCCATTGTGTGTTGAGGGACCCCAATGATTGGGGAGAAAGAGTACAATTGAAGGGGCCGTTTCCGGGTCTCGAAAGGTCATACTGTAGAGCGAAATAGACTTGGTATTGACAGGCCAGGTCCAAGCGACTTGGACACCGGTTTTGTCTCTTTGTATGACCGGAGGATGATAATCAACCCCTACCCCTCGCTCCCTCGGGACTAATAGATGTAATTGTTTAGATAAGAAAGGGGCAAGCATGAAAGGAAATTAGACCATCCTTTACCCAAGAACAAGAACCTTGAATCCACATGGAAAAAACAAGAGAGGGAAAAACCCAAGAGAAACCGGATCAGACCAAATGATTGAACCGTTATTATCATGAATTGTGAGCATTTACAACTGCATCAAACCCTTGGACCCTAATTCACCTCCAAACGGCTTACTAGTCAATGGAGCATTCGAACCGTTGAACCCTGGAGGTGAATGCAAGAACACCACTAGATGTCATTGTTTTGAACCATTGAACCGGACAGTTGAACCGTGAGAGATGGCTTTTATGACTCAAGTCTGGCTTCAAGTTTTTAGGGTGTTTTTTAGATCCCAACATAATGGAAAGATAGTTTTGTTATCGTCATAGATTTAAGTAACAAGTAAAATATATTAATATATCCAGCTTGGTTCTACCCTATAATTTCAGTCAGGATGTGAGTAACCAACCTTTGAATGACATTATTTTGATCATAGAAGATGGCAATTTCTTGCTAACTTTGCATTGATTGCTGACTTGGTTATTTAGATTCGGATTTAGAAGAAAGAGAACACTACTAAACTGTGATGCAAGATGCCATAATAGAAAAGGAAGACCGGGAGTGTTTATGGGCTTGCTTTGGGTTGGGCTGAACTCCGTCCAAGCTTAGTTACCAGTATCTGGCTGAAATAGTTATGTTAGCCCAAACTCTGGCTAAACTATCAAAGGTCCAAACTGTGCAAGTCCGAGACCACTTCAACTCTAAAACTGTTCATATTCTGCGAATAAGAGAGATTGGCTCTCTCTCTCTCTCGGTAAGGCCAAGTGGGCCCACTGCCAAGCATTGCAGGAGTGGCGGGCATCAACGAAATAACCGGCGGAGTGCGGTATGCTGCTATTGAGTCTTGAACACATGCCTCTCCTGGAGAAGTGTTACCACGTCCATTTCGATCTTTTTTACAATTAAGAAGGCTTGGAGTTGTCTTGCATTGATTCCTCTGATGCAGCATCTAAGAAAAAGAAAAAAAAGACAATTTTATGAGAATTTTTTTTTTTTTCCTGCACTATATGACCAGTTGCTTTACAAGAATTGCATGGTTTTGTTTGTTGTGGTGTGTCATTTTTCTAGCTGATGAGCTGATCATGTTTGCTTGAACAAGCTCAGGGGCAAACTGCATGTTGGGGTCATATTACAGTCGATGGACATTGATCAGTGATGCAGGCACACAAGATTATGGACTTAAAGTTCAAATGGAAACTTAGTGAAGCTATGGGCCCAGATACAAATTACTTTTTGATGCTCACATTATATGGACTTGGAATAAAAAGAGCACTTTTCTATCAGGGAAACTTTAATGGGCCTGAGAGTCCAAAACTAGAAGTAGCGAAGTCTACAGCCCAATAAGCAAAAAATCCTTTTAATGCATACATTTTCAACAGGAACCTTCTGAGATAATATGAGTTTTTTTAGGGTAAAGCCGCTCGGGTCATTGCCACATCAGCAACTGCTGACCCTGCGGGCTTACCCATGGGGTTTGAATACCAGACTTCTTCCCTGCCATTTATCCCTTGCGCAAGTTGGCTGAACAAAGACCAGAAAATAAAAAGGCTGAAAAATTCAACATTGTAATATATATATATATATATTGTTTTTGTTTTCAGACACGATTTTTTTTAACCCATTAAAACTGTTTAGGTGAAAACAAACTTGCCCTAGATTTTTTTTGGGTACGAAGAACTGGGCCTAGTTAAATTAATTGAATCCATTAAAAGGTTCTTGCTTACAAATATTTTAAATTTGAGTGAAAATTTTGAAATTCCCAAGAAGAAGAAAAGTTCAATCCACCTTAGCGTTGAAGAAAATCTAAAAGTTTAGCTATTAGAAAAGTTCAATCCACCTCTCTCTCTCTCTCTCTCTCGGATTTCGTGCACACAAAAGATGTGTGCAAGTTGTGCACATGGACCAGAGGGCTGATGCATCAGCACCGAACAGTGATTTACTCTTTTCGGGGGCGCGCTTATCACTTTTTGGCACTGATGTGTCTGCCCCCCGGTCCATGCACATAACTAGCACACATCTTTTGTGTGCACGAAATCTGGGGTTCTCCCTCTCTATCTCTCTCTCTCATGTCTTGTGTGTGAGAAAAAAACAACTGAAAATAATTGAATTCAATTATTAAAATCAATACGTTTTTTTTTTTTTTTGGATAATTAAATTATTAAAATCAATAGTCGATTATTTTAATTTCGGTTGGATTTGTAAGACTTAGAGAAATTAATTATTACTTTCAAACAAGGTTTACAATAATAACTATACTTGTCGTAATGATAGGGAACCTTGACTATTATAGCGGTTATAATGGCCGTTATTGTGGTGGGAAAATGCCACGAACTTTTTACAACATCTTATTACTAAAATATTAAGACAACAAAAAATGTTAAATACTAGTATAATAAAACTTAAAACTCCAATTAACATAAAAAATTAATGGGATAATTGCCATTATTTTTATAGCATCTTTTAAAAAGATAATGTAATGGTCTTACATAGCACTGTTATGATACCAGTATTAATGAGCCAACACCTCAGTGCAAAGTGGTGTCACCTGCTCAGGTTCTCGAGTTATCGGTTCTGACTGGCTCAGTTCAGTCCTGCTTCACACGGCTGTGATGATGAAGGCCCATGTGGCCGTACCAAAAAAGAAGAAGAAGATACCAGTAATAATGATCATAATGGATCTTAGATGGACTAATTTAGTCGTCTACTAGCAGAATGCTGTAACTTGTGCACGTAAGAGATAGGGGATTCAACATTCGATGGTTTGATTAGAAATCCCTCAAGGCCAAGGATCAAACACATTAACTAGTTGAAACCATACTTACGTAATTTTGTGAAACACCCACAAAACGATAGGCGAATTATGTAGCCAAGTTAGCAATTTTTCTTTTACATTTTACTTAAAAACAAGTTATACAGACTATTAATCATGTAACTCTAACTGAATTGTGAACTAGGTTTTTGTGGTGATTTCTTTCGTCACTCTTAGATGAATGAGAGCTTTTGATTAGGATTGCAAATGGGATAAGCCAGCCTACCGGGTTTTACATTGGGCCTCCTTTGATTTTTGAATGTGGTTAAATATTAGGCCCATGGGCTATTTCTGGACTTAATTTTGTAGTCCTGATTATTTATTGGGCCTAACCTAGGCTTAGAGTAATCAACTCAACCGGCGCACTTGAACCTGGCTACCCGAACTAATATCTATGGTATGCATTACCCGAACTAATATCTATGGTATGCATTGGCCCTTTTCGGGTTATTGTTGTTAGACAATAATAAAAGGTACCAAAAGTTATCGTAAATAATAAGTGAGGTAGGGTCTGTTTGAGTGTCCAATTACTTGTGTCTAATTTGCTTAAAACCCTCATGTACATATTTTTATAAATTCATAGTAATGGCTTGTTATGGCTGGGCCATAACAAGTATAACTAGTTGTTTAACCGGGCTAGGCGCAGACCAGCATATTCACAAGTGGAGTGATACTAGTCAACTTTATTAAGACCCAAGCCAGGCCAGTATTAGGACATCCCAAACATGCAAATTAACTACTTGCTAGATAGTATAATGCTCCGCTTTGTATTAAAAGGGCAAAATTATAATTTTATCTTCATAAAAGTAAAATTGTCCTTTTATATGTTTAAATAGATTATAGAGTGGTTTAAGAACCCATTGGATGAAGTTAAAAGTGTAAAACTCAAGTTAGGTCTCGAATTTGTCAAGTTTGAAAGTTATCATAATTTTGCATTTGGAGTAACTTTGTGGGTCCATTGACACCAATTCTAAAAGAATTGGAGGCCATGTCATACATTTCTAAAAATATCTAGGAATCTACTTTCTAACAAAACAAATGGTGTGCAATTACGAGTTTCCTATAAGAAGTTATACCAATTCTCCCACAATGTGTCTGTGTTGACAAACTTGCGTATTTGGAAAAACTTCTTGGACCCACTGAAACCATTCTCAAATGAACTAGGGTATGAGTCATACCATTTTAGAAAGATCATTGAGTCTAGTTTCCAACCCAAGAAACGGAGATTGATTTTGAGTTTTATACAGAAAGTTATAAGTGTTTTAGTGCGAGGGGAAAAAATGAGAAAAACCCCTTTGGATCAATCCAAACTTCCTAGTTCAATCCAAATAAGTTTGAATCGATCCAAGATCAATCCAAGGCCTCTTGGGTTACAAAAAACTGCATAAAAAGTGTTGGATTGATCCAAATGCCAAGAATGTAATTTTTTTAGGAAAAAATAATTTTTCTTCATCTTAGGGAGTGTGTGACTCCTCAAACTTGACCTAAAACCCTATAAATAAGATAAAGAAACCTTAATGGCCTCATTTACACTAAAAGGGAAAGACTTAGCTCATTTTCTTCCCCAAATTGGGTAAGTTTCACTCTCAACTCTAGAAATTTTTAAGGTTACCTCATTTTCTTTCTAGATCTTCATGTTTTATCTAATCTACGGTAGTTCTACATCATTTTACAGAGGATAGAGGTAATGAAAATGAAGTTTTGAAGGAATAGGGAGCTTAAAGAAGGAAGGAAGTGAGGTTTTAGAGAAATTGTAAGTATTCTTACAAACTAATGTCATATTCTTCATTGTTTCTTGTAGATCTTTATGATTTGATGATGAAACCCACTGTTAGAATACTTTTAACTTGGAAACCATGAGAGCCTTGCTCTACCTTGATGAATACCATTTTTGTGAGTAAAGTCTATGTGGATTGGATGATATTTTCATCACTCGTGCCAAATTCTCTTGTTGAATCCCTATTTTCTACTGAAATCTCATGTGGATCACCGTAAATATTGAATCTAAGCATGTTTTGATCTTATGCTACTCTTTATTGATAGATCCATAAAGTTTTTCTTGAAACCCATATGTTAGACATGTATTTGACATAAATTTAAGATCGAAATGATAAGGATCCCTATGAAATTGATTGTTCTAAAACAAACATGATTAGTTAAGGTGAATCTCATTGATCTACCATAAGGACTATGAAATTGAACATGAGAGAGTGTCTTTGAATGAAATAAAATTTGATTAAAACCTTAATTTCCTACATATGGACTATGAAATGTGAACCAAAGATTGGTATGATTGAATCATTTGAATAAGCTAAGATCTCATGCTATGAAAGGTCATAAGATTCATGAATGATTGAAATATGTTTGAATTAATGATCCCATGTGACCTATTTGAATGAATTATGAACAACTGAATGTGAAATATGAAAGTACTATGATGGAAACTCATTGAACAATGAATCATTCTTTCGGATGTCATGGGAACACTTATTGGCTATTGATATCCTTTCGATATGCCTATATTGTTATTGAACTATTGTACCATTTTTGGGGTTTATTTAACTATTGAACCCTCTTTGGACCTTATTGAACTATTGAACCTATGAACAGAATTCAATGACTTCAACCTTGGGTTTAAAATGAGGAAGAGACTTAACCTTGGGTCTAAACAAGGAAGAGACTTAATAGTGGTCTAAAAAAGGAAGAGACTTAACCTTGGGTCTAAACAAGGAAGAGACTTAACAGTGGTCTAAACAAGGAAGAGACTTAACCTTGAGTTTAAACAAGGAGGGGACCTAACCCTAGGTCGAAACAGAGAAGAACGTTGCACACACGAAGAAAGAGAAAGTCAAGAAGCTAGGCGGTGACACCATATCTACAAGGGACCTAACCTTGAGCCGTGACACCCTATGGTAGTTGAGCTGGATATTGGTTGGTACTTGTGGTGATTGCCAGGCAGTAGTTGTTAATGAATGTTATTCATTCTCTAAATGGTGTATGATTGTTTGGGCTATTTGTGGGTCAATTGTTACTGATTCTAATATTGCAACATAAGCATTTTCCGATCTTCACTAAGATTTCTATCCCATGATTACCCTCCTTTCTAAAGCTTCTAAACTGATCAAAATTGTTGGAATTGAATTCAAATAGTCCAACTGAAAAATAAATTAATCCTTTTGCTCACTAGTCTTTTTCCCTAATATTCTTCCTAGTCATTAATTGTCACTCTAATACCAGTTTGTAAAAATTGAGGGTTTTAATCAAATATAATGACCAACAATGAAATAAATAAGAACACAACTAGTTTACTTGGTTTAACACTATAAATAGCCTATGTCCACAAGGTGTTTCTGTTCTTCTCAACAAGAAAGTAGTAAAGATGTAAAAGCTTGCTCAAGCTCTCACCTAAAATCGAAGCCTTTTAGACCACGTACACCCCTTTCCATTACTCTTTCAATCTTATAGGCTCTCTCTGTTTCACACGACTTGCCCAAGAATGGAAAGCATGGGAAAACCACCTAAGATTCTGATTCAATTGGAAAGAAAATCAAAGTAGTATTTTCTTTCTCACAACTGTCTGATACTACATGGATTTTTAGACGACTTTTTCTGGTGCTTTCTTTTTTAGCTCGACTGATTGATCATAAAGATCTTTCTTGGCATAGATCTTTCTAAAATGTAATTTCCATTTTTTAACATTATCCCATCCTTAGCCAACACCAGCTCTACCATCAATTCCTTAACACACATAAATCTACAAAAAATAACGATAAGGTTTGGATAAAACAAACCGATATATTAAACATGAAACACCACCTTTAATCTACCAAGTGTTGCCACATTCTGATCACCACCCTAGACATCCCAGCTGAAGAAAACACAAAAATTATTAGAAGTACAATAGAAACCCCAAATGAATTTTTCAAAATTGGGAAAAAGCATAAATGGTCAATATCAGGAAGGTAACTTGGGGTTTTCTTGCTTGTGCTGAGGATGGTGAATAGAGGGTTTTTGTTAGTTTCAATGAGAGATTAAAACAATAACTAAGTTAATTAATTTTCAATTATTATTAAAACAACAATGACTTTTCACGGAGTCATTCGCGAGCTTGCATAAGCTTTCCATTTGTGAGAATCTCATTAATGAGCAGCTCACTCGTGAGAAGCTCATTTGTGAGCAGCTCATTCACGAGAGGCACATCCGTGAAAAGCTCATTTGTGAGAAGTTCATTTGCAAGCTACTCCTTCATTCGTGAGCTGGTTCATTTAGTTGTGATCTAAACCAGTTCATCCGAAGCTAGAAGGTGTCGTTATCACATTTCTTGAATGTAGTCGATGCCTCCCATTAATGTTCAAGGGATTGTAGCCAAGAAAACTCTGGGATACAATCTAGCACGGGTAGAATCCTTATCTCTCTATGAACTTGCATGGTCTAGCAGAGATGAACAAACCTCACATGTTACACAAGCCCATATTTAAGTCGGGTTTTTAAAAAACTTATTAGTTTAGGATTCATCTATTTTTCAAAAATTCGGGCAATATAACGCCATTAAAAGTTCACATAAATGAACAAGTAATCATCTCAAGAAGATCAAGGTAATCTCTCACAAACGAGAACACCGATCTTCAAGAGGCACAAGTGAGAGTGCCAACCATGGAGAGGTTCGTTCTTGAACTAGACAGTTAGTCTCGTAATGAGATTTGTTGCTGATTCAAGAATACAGTAACATTCTGAGTTTGGAACATTGGTTTCCAATCCCACAAGAAGAAGAGGAAGATGATGGAGCTTGTTCCTCCTTGACAATTGCATGTCCTTCGGAGTCCATAGACTCTAGTATACCCACAAAAGTATCCTTACTCCCATTTCTCACATCTTCTTCTTTCTCCTAGATCACCATGGGGAGTTCATTCATTTTCCTTTCTCTCCTTCCTCTCCCTTCTTTCTTCCCTGATTTCATGGTTTTCTACTCTGATCTCTTGCTCACTCACATCTCATAAATAGAGAGAGTGTGGCTTCCACGAATGGACCTCATTCGTCAACTCACATGAGAGCCTAGGCTCTCTCTTTTTATTTTGATGTTGAGAGCTCTTTCTCTCTCTCTCTTGGCACATCAACTACCATCCTATGTAACTTGCAACAATGAGCAGGTCAAGCTTTGACCAGATAAAGGAGAGAGAGAATCATTAGGTTATGTGCACATGAGACAAGAGAGAGAGAGAGAGAAAGAGAGAGAGGCATTCACAATGCCTTTGTGCGAATGGCTCGTTAGGCTCCATTCGCACAAGGCATTCACAATGCCTTTTCCTTTAATTTTTAAAATATTTTAAACAGTTTTTGTTTAGAAGTTGTTGACCAAGCTCCAAACTCATGAAATATAGAGACTTGAGGCGGATAAAAGAATGATAGATGGCCAAGATGTTGGTTATGAGGAGACAACTTGGATACAATATTCACTTTCTCTAACACAATATTTCCTTGAAAAGGGTTTCCATCCAACTAAAATGTGTATAAAATAGAGAAGAAAAATTCCCAAAATTGGGAGAAAGCTAGAAATGGTGAAGATCATAGTTACCTATGAACACGATGAAGAAGATGACCATTGCTCATGAGCCGTTGGAGGTTTTCCCCTTGGAATGCAAATATGGATAGCATTTGACGGACAATATGAATATCAATGACGGTTTTCCAAGTGGTATTCCCACCTATTGGATAGAGAAAATCTACTTTCCAAGTAAAAAAAGATGGAATTCCTTGAAAAGTTGGCATTTTAACATGAAATAGATGGAGCCAATTGATTTCCCCTCCCACATGTATGGGGAGGTATAACCTCAAATAAAGGTTTATCATATATATATATAT
>JAOXJP010174568.1:0-13780 GCA_025762735.1 Platanus orientalis
AACAAAACAAGTTTTTGATCGCAAAAACTTGTTTAAAACAAGAGATAAAGGTTGTAAGATGTGATTTATCAAAAAAATAAAAAAGAGAAATCGTTGCATGAGAGAGGGAAGTGAGAAAAAATGAGGAAAAAAGACGGTTGCTGGTTTTGTTTTTCCGTTTGATCCGTGAGTCGGATTGTCTGATCCGGTTCCGGATCGTCCGATCCTGGTGTTATACCTATGGATTGCCAATCCAAGAGACGGATCGCCCGATCTGAAACCTGGATCGGCCGATCCAGCGATCCATCTCTAAAACTCGCACGATCCGAGCCCGGATCGTGCGAGTTTTTGATTTATGCTCACGTAGAGGAGAAAGAAGGGGAGTCCACGACTTCCACCCTTAGATCCACGTGGGGGTACTCGAAAACTTCTTTTTTTTAATAAATAAACCTCTTCTTTTTTTCATATTTCTCAAAACTGATTTTGACATCCTAATAGCCATTTATTTAAAGACTTCATAACAAAGTCCTAATTGAATTGGGACTCTATAATCCTAATCTAAAGTAGCTGTATGGTCAACCTTACTAAACACACATAAAACTAAAAAAATAAAAAACACCCTATAGTCCTAATATTTGCTATTAAGATCCTTTGATGCGGACATTAGAGCCTAAGTGGCTTGGTGGGGTCCACACATGGAGGAATAGTTTTGGGACACATGATGGAGTCTTTGAGTTATTTTATTGCTTACTTAATGTTTTATGAGTTAATAAAGTTTAGCACCTAGGTGGTATTTTTTTTTTTGTTTTTGGGTATTTTTGTAGTAAGACATTATTGCTAATGGTAGTTTAGTAATTTTAGAGAATCAACAAGTCAAAGTGGGACCCTCTTAGAGTACTAGTCGAAATCCTTTAGAAGGGCTTGATTTTGGCACTTTTTGTTTTTAGAAGGTCAAGTTTTTAGTAGTTTTGAGTTTAGGAAAGTCTTAGGTATTAAGTAAACTAGTAGTTTAAGAGTTTCTAATTTGTTTTCTTGTTATTTTCTTAAGTTTGTGAGCCTATAAATAGGGTTGCATATTTGTATATTGGTATGATGGAATTAATAAAATTTTTGGTTGGTTTCTTGCTCTCCATGAGTAAAACTCCTTCTCTTCTTCAAGTTCTGTGCCAAGGCTTGAACCTAAGTAGGGTTTTCTTCACAAGGTATGCTTTTCTCTTCTCTTCTTCTTCTTCTTATTTTTTTTTTCTTTTGCTTTCATTTATCCTCTTTCCTTCTTCTTTCCTACTCCTTTGCTCTTGTTATTATTTGTTATTTTCACTTTTTCCATTAAAGAATATTGGAAGGTCCGAGTTTTCATGATTTGATAAATCAAATCAAATCAACTCCAAAATTCATGAAATTTTGACCATAGTTCATTGATAGATGTCAGAATCTACCTTTAAAATTTTGTAAATTTCTAACCCGTTAGTAAGGGTATTTTGGTAATTTTGGGTTTTTGCGTAGAATTTTCAGAATTGCCCCTTTGGGTTTCTTTCTTTTTTCTTCGTTGTTTCTTATTTCAATTCTTCTAAACCCTTCTAATCAAGTTAAGTGTCCTTTTACTTTCCCACATAGAAAGCGTATTAGGGTTATACTTAGTGACCTATATGAGGACAACTATATATCTCATTGTTTGGCTGAGAGACTTCCATAACATCCTGAAGCAAGATCATTTTGTTATTATAAGGATGAAAACATTTTAGAGGGTCATTAAATGGTTTTAGGAAAGAAATGGTTGGATGATAGGAAGACTAGTTTCAACAAGACCACTAATATTTTGTAACTTTGTGATTGGGGAGTATATTACTGCTTCCAAGTAAAGCTTGTTGGAGTGGTGCCATTTTTTCAAGGCTTGTCTTGTAAGATTCAAACACTTGTTGACAAATACCAACTTGCTAAGTAAAAGAAAGTGAAGAGCTTGATGATTCCAAGCCTGAGATTGTAGTACATGATGTTGAATTGCAAGTTGTGGAAGAAAAGTCCGAGGTTGAATCCTAGGAATTTGAAGAAAAGGCCAAAGATGAGGACACTAATGTGGAGTATGTTGATACGACTACTGATGATTTACTTGAGGAGTCAGTGGTGATCACAGATGAACGCCTCATTGCTGCCCCAGTTTGTGACTAGCTAGTTGATGAGAATCAAGTGCCAGATTAGGATGATGAGTCCATGGTGTTTGTAGGCATTATTGCTGCCCTCCCCCCTCCCCCTTCCAGACATTCCAGAACTGGAAGACCAAATGCAAATATATGCAGTGTTCCATTAAACTTTTAGGAACCCACAATCACTTATTTGAGTATGTTGTCAGTTGGGACGTATGAGTAGTTTACTATGAGGTCTTTCTAATATCAGATGCTTGTAAGATGACAAAATTACATCATGATTTGATTGTTGGAGGATTTGTTCTCAAGATGTACAGCCCAAGCTCCCCAATGCTGTTGATTCTTTCTCTCTACAAAACTAGAGGTCGAGATTTTTTTCGAACAAGGGGGGTTTGAAGTTTGATATGGACATTGGAGCCCACGTGGGACCCACACAGGGTTTGATGGGGTCCACACTTGGAGGAACATTTTTGATACACATGACGGAGTCTTTTGTGTTGCGACTAAACCCACAAACCATAGAGAAATACGAAAGTAAACAAGAAACACAAAACACACAAAACACAATGATATACGTGGTTCGTTCGGCTTATAGCCTACATCCACGGGCAAAGACGGCAAGAAATTTCACTATCAACCAAAAGAGATTACAAGGAAATCAAGCTCTCAAACCCTAAGCCCCAAATACACCCTTCTGCCCCTTTCTCTCTCTGTCAAAGTCGAGATATAATCTCAGAAAACCATAATGCATCTTATATATGCGGTTACCCAAAAGAGAACCGAATCGGGTCGTGGGTCGGGTTGGACGCGAGGCTTGATCACCAATACTTCTCTGAGACATCACTAGCATCTGGAACACAAAGGTAGAATTCGAGCCACACTCAACATTTTGGAGTTATTTTACTATTTTACTTAACTTTGGTATCATCTCTATTGTCCTACATCACCCTTGGTTTTATAAGCCTTATTACATTAACTTCAATTGCCTTTCTTCTTGGAAATATCCCTAAAATAAAATAAACCCTAAATTTAACCAAAAAAAACCCTAAACTTATAAACAAATATAATCCTAAAATTATTAAAAACACTTCTAATAATATTCCTAAAGTCTAACAAGAGCAAAAATCTTCGTCATTCTTGAAACAAGCTCCCTTGTGAGGTGGCACGTACAACAATCACTTGGTGTTGGCGGCATCACCTACAGCCCCACACATTAATATATTCCAAGAGCTTAATGCATTTTAAGATTCTCTTTGTTATTTGGTATTGTTTGTAAATTCATTTATACTGCCATTTTTAAAGATCGATACATGTTCACAAATTTGATGTATTGAGTTTTTATTGTTGACTGTATTTTTGCAGATAAGTAATGTCATCATCAGCCTGGTTAACACAGGAGGTGCAGTCCACAGCTTCTGGGGTAACAGCCCAAGCCCCTGTTTCAGGACCACTTGTTGCAGGACCAGCTGCTGGTCTTCCAACTCCGAATGCTACTCCTGCTCCAGTTGTTGGCCCACCAACTTCAAAGGGACACAGTGGTAATGCAAGTGATTCAATGCAAGACTCGGTCAGACCAAAATTCGTCACTGCACCAGGCTATGTCATCCCTGCACCTTCATTCTCTTACAACGTGATTCCTAACAGTAACACCACCTCTGGAAGTTCCCAGCAACCTCCATCTAGCCCTGTCAGTTACCAGCTCTTTTTTGTTTCTTATCCATGGTGACATTATTATAATTATTTTGCTAGGCATTGAGGCATTCTTCTCTCTCTCTCTCTCTCTCTCTCCCTAGTTTATTGATGAGCTTGTTATGAATGCAGGCCATAAAGTCAAATCCCCCAGCATCTGAAGCAGTCCTTCAACCCCCAGTTCCTGGCCAGTCTTCATCGAGTGGACCTACTTTCTCATACAACATCATATCACCTGCTACAGTTGGCTCTTCTAGTGGCCAACCGTTTCAGTCCAGCACTGTAAGGGTCATATTCTTGGTGTTATGTTACATCAACTGTGACTGTACATTGGTTGAACTGCAGCATGCATGCATTGAGATGATCTGCCTCTGATGGGTTCCATATAGTGCTCCCTGGCCAAACATTTACCTGATCTGATATTTTAACCATCTCATCTGTTGCATCGTTTTGTGTTATTAAAAATTTGTGATAGTTGCCCTGGAAAATACTGAAAGATGGTTAAGATAATCACTTAGGTAAATTTTCAGCAGATATCTCCCTGGTAAGATCCACCTAACAGTGTGTTGTTGGTCCTTTGTAAGTGCACCGCTTGCACTTCTGTTCATTGTTATACTGTCATTATGATCTACCAGATCGACATTTTAGATTTCCATCTGCTTGTTGTCAATTTTATTTTGAAGCTGGATACAGAGTTAGATTTCCATAAGCACTCTTCACGAGATCAAGGACAGATTGAATCTTTTAGATTGCTCAATCTTCCACGTCCTTCGATCTCGGAATAGGTTGGCTGATTCCTTTATCTAATTGGGGTGTTGGGCAGTCGTCTATGTTTAGTGATATTGTTTTGCCTTTGCTGTAATCTTGCCTTTTAGGGCTGTTTGTTGTATTTTAGTTTTTTTCTTTCAATAAAATCATTAATGATCCACAAAAATAGAGTGCTTATGTTTGTGTACTGTCTTGGTTGCTCTCCAGGCTATTGGTTTGGGTCACTTGGAAGGTGGAAAGAGCACTCCACCAACCACTGCAGCATCCTTACAACCGCTAGTTCCAGGGCAGCCTGGGCGTCATACTTCATTTGGTCCTGGAACAGCTGCACAAATCATACCATCTCCGCTTCCCTCACCTGTCTCTGTCCCAAAAGGAGCCCCATCTATTGCAACGGGCTTTTCATTTAGTGGGATGCCACAATTGTTGCACAAAGAGCCATCTTCGAACTCCGTATGTTTGCAAATAATGCTGTAACCAAGTTCTTAAAATTTTGGCACCGAAGGCTGACTCAGCTGACAAAAGGTCTAATTAAGACTCGTTGTCAGGTTACCTTAGTCTGATTTGTACCAAAGATTAACTCTGCTGATTTAAATGAGTCAGTTTGACTTGGCTGAGTCACAACTAATAAGTCTGGAGTGTTGGATGCTTATTATACTGGACCTTTGGAAAATTGTGAGAGTTGGTTAATATTATTTAATTATTTTCTACTGAAGGCAAGTAGGGTAGTTGGTAGGATAACATGGTTGGGGTTGAAGATGGGTCTGGACCCTGGGTTATTACGTTCACAGAATCAATCTAGAATTTAGTATGTAGTGGGCGTCTCTAAAATTGGTATAACATTTTTTATAGGTTAGTCAATTGATGGATCTCCTCTTGGATGGGTTCTAGTCCCAGAATCCTAAAAATCAGATTATTATAGGTATCTTATAGATGAAGTTCTGTGAAATGCCCATTTTTATAATGGCTGTCCAAAATCAAACAATCATTTGGATGGTTAGGATCATCTGATTGTTGGGGGTTTTGGACATAATCCGTAAAGAAATAATTATCCAAAAAAAAAAAAAAAAAAAAAAAAAAAAGTCCATGAAAGAATGGTGAATAAATAAATTTACCATCTAGTACAAGACTCTCACCTGGTCTCTTTCAGACAAATAAATTATTTTCATTTTTGAATGATAGCAGAATACCTCAGCTGCTGTTGCACAAGAAGCTGGGACTGCGTCGTCTGCATCATCTACTTCTCAATCTGTGCCATTGCCTGCTCATATTTCACCAAGTTCTTCAACAACTGTGTCTGCAACTCCAAACTTGTATCCAGCAACTATATGGGTGCCTACTCCCCCAACTTTTACTGGCTCCCTTGGAATGCTGGGAACTCCTGGAACACCTGGACCCCCAGGGATAGCTCCATCTGTATCAGTATCCTCTTCTGTTACTGTCCGGTCGGCAGCCATGGATTCGTCATCATCTGTGCTCCTGAGACCCATCATACCATCTACAGTCCTCACTCCATCAAATTTAACTGTTCAGCAGCATTTATATCCTTCCTATCCATCTTTGCCTACTATGGCTCCATCCCCTCAGGGACTTTGGTTAACCCCACAGATTAGCAGCTTGCAAAGGCCTCCATTCCTACCATACCCTGGTGTACTTCCTGGTCCCTTTTCTTTGCCCATACGTGGTATGCCCTTTCCTTCTATTCCCCTTCCGAATTCACAACCAGCTGGTGTTTCTCTCGTACCTGGAGCAACCCTCTCATCATCTGTGGGATCTGGTCATCAGCCAGCAAGCACTACGGGGATACAACCAGAATTACCTCCTCCAGGAATTGGTATGATGAGTCAAGATGCAGCAACTTGTTAATGCTATTTGTTATTTATATATTTGTTTTATTAATCTTGTGGCGGTTTTCAGATAGTGGTAAATACTCCAATGACTTTGTCAACAAGGATGGAGGCGCTGTTAATAATGAAGTAACAGATGCCTGGACAGCCCACAAGACTGACACCGGAGCTGTGTACTACTATAATGCTTTCACTAGTGAATCTACTTATGAGAAACCATCTGGCTTTAAGGGGGAGGTAATTGCAACAATGATTTAAAGCATTGATAATAGTAATTGCACAGATGCAGCAGCATTTGTTTCTCTGCCATCAAATATTTGTTGAAGAGAAATATTCTTAATACACACACACACACACACACATATATATATATATATATATTTTGATAAGAGAAAATTCATTAGAAAAGGGGATAAGACATCGCCAAAAAAGATGCAACGAGACACTCCAGCCCCAAAGGCTAATAACTGGAGGAATCTCTAATAATGTTAACCCACCTTCTTTTGATATCAACAAAAGAATTATCCCCAAACTTTATACACTTTACAGCCCAAAAACAAAAACGATCTTTGACCCTTCTAAAAACATGGATGGCTCCGAATGGTTTTCAAAAATCCTTTTATTTCTTTCCATCCAAATGGACCACCAAACCGCTAGGAGGATCAAAGCCCACAAAAATCTACCTTTCCAAAGCTTCCAAGCACACAACTATTTTCATTGTATTAGGAAAGACCCTTGCCACCCCAACTTCCTTGAGAACTTCATTCCAAACCCCTCTAGCATAAGCACAATGAATGAGGATGTGAGTCGAAGATTCCCCATTTTGAAGACATAGGGGAAACACATTTGGAAGATAAAACTCTCTTTTGGGGATTATCCAAATTTAGCAACGAATCTCTACAAGCTGTCCAAGTGAAAAACACCACCTTTGATGGAGCTTTAAGACCCCACACCTTCATCCATGGAAACGAGGGCTCACCCCAATCCCCTAAGAAGTTATAACATGATCGTACAGAAAAGATCCCATATGCACCCCACTGGCTTTTTCCCTCATGGAAGGTTACAACATCCTATGTTTTGGTTTTTTCAAGTGCCCATATTTCTTCCTCTATTTTCCTTCACCATGGAGGTTGGTAGAGAGCTTGAGAAACACTGCATGGGATAGAACAGAGGACAAAGAGGTAGAGAAAGCCCTAAACTTATGAGACAAAGAGTCATAGCACATATAATTAACAATGGGGTGTTGAGGACAAGCACGATTATTTTTTCTAACAACAATGGGTAGGTGAGTTATCAAGAGGTATAGTAAGAGCAATAGCTGGAGAGGAGGCAACTTGTTGGAGATGCACATGAGAACTAGGAACAACTTTTTGCTTCTTCTAAATGAACACATGGGTAAAATCCCTCACCCACCATTTCTTTTGAATGGATTTTGTCTCTTTTTGGACAACTTCTTGCTCTATCCTCCCCTTGCTGTGAAATCCATCAAATATCAAAGAAATATGGAGGAACATGGAGAGGGACATCAACTTTACATGCACCTTGTTTCTCCTCTAAAAGATGAAGTTGGCTAGGGGAGAAGAATGAGATAGATTCATGGAAAGTAATGTCCATGGAGACAACATGCTTACGAGAAGAACGACGATAGCATTTATAGCCCTTTTGATTGGGAGCATACCCAAGGAAAATACACTTAAGTGCCTTGGGATCCAACTTGGAATGGTCTGGTTTGGGCACGTGGAAATAGCAAATGCACCCAAACACCTTTGGAGGAAGAGAGGAGCCAAGATTAGAAACAAAAAGAAGAGAAAGAGGTGATCAGAAATCAAGAACGCGAGAACACATACGATTCATAAGGTATGAAGCAATCTGAAGAGCATCAACCCCAAAAAAAAATTGTGGAACATGCATAGTAAACAACAAGGCAAAAGTAATCTTTAACAAGTGACGATTTTTCCTTTTAGCCACCCCGTTCTATTTAGGATTCCTTGGACAGGTGGTTTGGTGGCGGATGCCATGCTGAGAGTGATGGGAGGAAAAACAATAGACATATATTCACCCCCATTAGCATAAGCATAACGAAGAATACAAATTTTAGAATCAAACTGAGTATCAATCATCTTATGAAAAATTTGAAAAGTAGAAAACACTTCATGTTTAGCATGTAATAAATAAACTCAAGTAGTGTGAGTAAAGTCATCCACAAATGTAACAAAATAACTGTAATCAAATAAAGAAGTAAAGGGGGTGGGCCCCACACATCATAATGCACAGTAAAAAATAGAGAAATACTTCTATTAGCACTCATAGGATAAGATGATCTATAGTGTTTAGCGAACTCACAGGTTTCGCAATGAAAAGAAGACAGGAGAACAAAACTACATAAATGGGAAGTAGTTTCTGTAAAGTAATAGGGAGTGGCCAAGCTCAAAGTGTCACTGCATAAGTTGAGATAAAGTGGAAGGAGAAGATCTTCTGCACTGGGGAGGCAAGATGTGATGCCACATAAAAAAGATACATCCCCTACTCATAGCCTCTACCAATAGTTTGCCTCGTCACCAAGTTCTGAAACGTCACCAAGTTTTGAAAGACACAATAGGAAGGATAGAAAGTGACACTACAATTCAAAGACTTAGTTAGATGACTAACAAAAACAAAGTTAATGTGAGAATTTGGAACATGGAAGAAGAAAGGGATAAAGAAGAAATAATAGGGATATAATTAGTCCCAACAGTAGAAGATACAGAAGCATCAACAATGTGAATCGTATCTTGACTAGAACTAACAATATAAGATGAGAAAAGAAAAGATGTATTAGTCATGTGGTGAGAGGCACTTGAATCGATAATATAGGAGGCACTAGAAGTAGGAGAGGAGGCTCTAAGGGAAAAATCCGAATTACTTTCAATAGCAACAAAATACGTGGAGGTACCATCGGAGGAGGGATCCAACTAAGCTATAAAACGATAAATAGAGGCCATCTCATTGCGAATAGAGGCCATCTCCCCACTAGAAACAAGGAACGTAGGCAAAGTAGAGTAAGTGGTAGGAGGAGCAGCATCAAAAGGGGTGGCTTCATAGGCACTTGAACGACCCTCAGCTTCATAGGCACTAGAAACACCGTGTTGAGGGCGAGTGGAATTTTGAGGATGACCATGGAGGTCCCAACATGTTGCCCTTGTATGGCGAGCTCGACCACAATGATTACAACACCATCTGCCTCGGTCATTAGAATCATTGCTAGCATGGCCACAACCACGACCACGGGCACTACTTCTGAGATATGGAGGGTAAAACCCGACCTCTTAGGAGTTGGGAGAGGTTGTGACAAAGATGTAGCACTCATACAATGCTCCTCATAGTGGGGGTATGACTAGGCCTTTGTGAGAGATGGAAAAGCATCACGAGTAAGGAGATGATTGCGAACTAGCTTAAACTCGGGATTATGATCTGCAAGAACCTTAAAAACACTTCTCTTCTCAACAAACTTCTGAAACACAGAATCATTAGCAACACATAGTGTAACGTCCCGAAATCCGTATGCGGAATTAGAGTATAGATATAGGATAAACATGTGTGCGACATCGCGGATCTTAGAGTGTGACGCTCTTTCCTTGCAGAAGGAGTCCTTATCATCTTTAGATTGCATCATATTTTTTTTTTTGTCCAATTAAATATCCTCTATTATCATAACATACACAACGGAAATTAAACTAATCTCTAATAATCCATATCAAATAAACTATTAATCTCCGGTCTAAACAGTAACATCAAAAGCCATTAAACTGGCTAACAAAATATCCATCTCCTTAAATAGAAGCTACTAAGTAACCAATCCAAATCTTGTCTCAATATAACCCCTGACTCATACATGAAAGAGCTGAAAATAAAATTGAACAGAAAGCAAATAAAAGAGATAGTCCTCTCGTCCCAATGAGCCAACTTTGGGACAGAACTTGTAAGAAAACATGTAATATAGAGCACCACCTGAAATGGTGTTAAAAATATGGTAAGCTATAAAGTTCATGAGAAAGCATACAAAATTTCATACGGAGTAAATCGAAGTATGTACGAGTGTGACTCAGTACTAAATATGAACATGCTTAACATATATGAATCAAACGAACTAGAACAACGATCAATCTCTAATAAAGGTATAAAAAGTACTAAAACCAAATCAAAGAGAAGTCTATCGCTGAAACAGATAATGTGTAGCTCATAAGGAAAGTGCAACATGCAATGTAGATGTTTACTACAAAATACTCATACATAAGTAGGCCTTATACCTCTCAAATAAGTTGTCTTAACAAATAGATATCAAAACCAGATGTATGCTCATGAAAGCCCAATGCAACTCTCAAACTCACATAACCCATGAAGGGTTTTTAACTAAACACACCTCAGATCAAATCAAATCTATCCATATAGGATCTATGCTATAAAGTTCGTCAAAATACCTCGTTTCAAAACTAATGGATTAGCCCACATTGGCCTTTGACAAAATTTAAATCATATAACCCATGTAGGGTCGCTGACAAAACTAAAATCTTGTGTAACTCACGTAGGGCTAATAAAATTGCAATCTTATACGGAATAGTGGGCAATTAGTGTCATCTTCACCTATTAATGCAATCCGGTGATTGCGTACTAAATAGGGGTCATAAGACCGTTATAACCTGCAAAAATCCCCCAGGGCATTAAGGGCAGTCCATTAAAATTTCTTTGGATAAGGATGAGAGTGGTCTGCTAAAATTTCCTCGAACAAGAATTGGTGGGCAACCAGTGCATCTTCACCTATTGATGAGTCTCGGTGATTGGGTCTAGTCTGCTAAAATTGCCTAGGACAAGGATTGGTGGGCAACTAGTGTCGTTTTCATTTATTGATGAGTCCTGGTGATTGGGTCTAAGCTAAATCTTCGGATACAAAATGATACTTTAAAATCCATGCATATATAGAGCAATATGTAACTACATAAGGTGCGATGCAAGAAATGTCCATGTAGTAAAAGTTAATGTTTGAGACCATGTAAAGCCCATGCTTAAAACCAAATTAAAAGTAATAGTTCATGCCCACACTAAAACCAAATGCTTGAAAACCCTCTTCTAACTTTCCAAAATAAACAATAGTATAGGAATCATAAGGAAGACATGTGAATGCAATGATACTAATAGCTCATCAGAACAAGTCTAAGTGGATATAATCAAGTGAAAAACATAATACTAACATTGATGATCAACTAGCATATGAATTAGAATAAACAAGAAGACTTGAAGCATATCAAATTAAGAAGAGACTACTAATTAGCAATGATGATATGAGTGGGAATCTCAAGTATGGGGAAATCAAGGCAAACATCAAACATATAAAGTGGAATTCATTTTCCCTTTGAATTTCATAAGGAATCAACATTCCTACCTTCAATCATAGAGAGAAACCCAGGATTCCAATGAATCTATAATAGTAGAACAAAGAATGAGAAAATTTTAAATAAAACATGCTCAAATATGAGTAGATCTAGTAATTCACACATGGAATCCAGAATTTCATATAGACAAAGGTTTCTATTAAGACATAATGGAAGGAATCACTCTATGGAATAAGTGAAATCATCAAACTTACATAGATCTAAGCAATAAGATGTAGAAAGCTGTAGTTTCATCTAAATTGACAACAAAAAATGGAGAAGTGCAGAAAAACAAAAGAGTAGAACAATCAACATGAGAACACACTAATCCTCCAAGGATCTAGTGTTTGGATGAAGTAAGCTCACCAAACCTCAAAGACAAAGCAATCAAATGATAGGAAAACCAACATCTCAACCAAAAGTGAATATTGCAAATGAGCACATCATGTATGAAAATTCACAAATATTGATCTTCTTCTTGTTCAATGTCCAAGTTCTTCAACCACTTCCTTTCCTTTTCCTCATTCCTCAATTTGGGGAAAAATTCCCACACTTTTCTTCCAAAACCCCAAATCTCTCTAACTCTTTCTCTTTGTTCTAAAGAATCTAATTGACCTAAATGAGTTAATGGGGAGGTTATAACTCGTCCTAGACGAGATCCCACGTGTGGGGGTCAAATAAGAGAGAGCCACATCATTTCTGTACGTATTTTTATTTTTTCAGCATTTCCGGTCCTGATCGGTCATGAGATTGGTGACTAAATAGAAAATTTCCCAAGGGCTTGGCTCCGTCTCCCTGACTGGTCATTGCATCCGTCTTGCTCCTAACCTGTTTCTGATCTCCAAAACAGTCAGGGTGGGTGTGCTCTGAATTTTTAGCACAGACACCTTGTGGTAAAATGATCATGAGCTTTAGAAAACTTCAAATTATGCACTGTTTGAGGCATTAGAAAGTAGACTCGTAGATCTTTCAATAATGTATGGTTTGTTCTCTAATTGTCTCGGGATTTGTATAGGTTTGCCAATGAAGTTACCCTAAAACATACTTGGGGCAGCTTTCGAACTTGATCAGTTCGTGGTCTAACCTGAGTTCTCCACTTCTAATTTAGTCTGAAGGGTCCCTAAACCACTCTATGGTCATTCTAAGACATGTGGAATGACAATCTTACCCTTTCATGTGTTAAATTACCGTTTTGCCCTTTAAGTGCAATGTGGGGTGTTACACAGAGTAGGAAGGGCCTCATAATGATGTATAGGGAACAGATTGAAGATATGCAACCCAATCCGAACCACAGAGAGTGAGAAAGAGATGTTGCTAGCCGCAAGTTTCATGCTTGGGATGATGTCTCTTACCACCATTTAATTGATTTTTTTATTTTATTTTATTTTTGGAAGACAATTTTTGAGAAATAAGAGAAGAGCAGGGCTCATTTGGGTTGGAACTACCGAACTAGTGAGGCTCATGATCTCTGGTGAACAACAATACTTGAACCAACATACTTTTTTCTCTCATAGGAAAATCCGGTACTTGGTTTCAATTCTTCTTTTTTTTTTTTTCTTTCAATAATATATATAACAAAAGAGTTTGCAATCTTGGAAATGAATGCCAAATGCAAAGTTGGCATTTCAATCTCTAGATTGTGTTCTAAAAACATTGTAGCCAAACAACTGCCACAATCTGATCCAATGATCAGCCTGATTGCAATCTATTGATTTGATCACTAGATCACAATCGTAAGTTCCAAGATTGCATGTTAAAGACATCCTAAAAATAATTAGTAAATAACCTTTCAAATGACAATGAATTCAAGTCAAACAGATAAGTTTTGACTTCCGAAAATGAGGACTAAAAGAATTATAAAAAAAGAGGACTAAAAAATGATTGAAATAGGACGTTCGCTTTAAAAAATTATTATTCTACAAGTAAAACCCCTAAACTAATTTAGAAATTA
>JAOXJP010174568.1:13790-26601 GCA_025762735.1 Platanus orientalis
ACATAATAATTCAAAAGTTTTAATTAACAACCACTAACACTAGTGGAATCATGAAATCATGAGCCCAGATTTCGTGCGCACAAAAGAGGTGCGCATGGACCAGGGGGATGACCCATCAGCATCGAAAAGTGATTTACACTTTTTGGGGGCATGCTTATCACTTTTCGATGCTGATGTGTCCGCCCCCTGGTCCATGCACACAAACTTGCACACCTTTTGTGCGCACGAAATCCGGGGGGTGAAATCATGGGTCTTTTTTCTTAGGTTTGCTGGACTGTTTTTGATGGGCTTCAAGTATAGACTCTTCAAGTTCATATATGAAAATAAAGTTGGGCTGGTTCAGTCCATGCATACATATGTATATATGTATGTATTTGTTCTAGTGCTAGTGACTAAATTAAATCTAAAGACTAGGCAGTTGTGAGCCATATTGTATTGGCTTGGTCATAATGGGGAAAAAAGTTAAGGTGAACTGTCAATGGCAAGTTATTTTTTCATTGCAAAAAATTACAAGGGTGGCATGTTGCATGTTGTGATGGAGATGGATTGTACCTTGTGTTGTTGGGCCCACCATGGAAGTAAGTTTGGAAGACTGTTTGTTTTGAAGGAAAGAAAGCTCACACATCACAAATTGATTCCAACGTTGTCCTTGTTTCATGAGGGATGAGGAGCTTCCTAAGTTCAAGGAGGAAGAGAACATTATATCAGTCCAGTTTGTGGGGAAGTGAATTCCATTTGAGTTTTATGTTGGTGGCTGAGGTGGGAGGAAATGAGTGGGGTTATCTCTAGTGACCCAGGGATTGAAATGATGGATATATTGGACATTACATCGAAGGACCACCTTTTATATGAGCCTAAAGGGAAATGAGAGATTACAAGCATGAGTGAAAGTAATGCTGCAAAAGGGATTCATCTGGGAGTAGATTAGTCCATGCACCTTCAAATGCTTCTTATGCCAGAGAAGGATGGATCAAGTGTTTGTATAACATTTCTTCCGGTTGTATATAGATATCAAGGGTTATAATCAATGCTGTAATCAACTATTACTTTTTGATGCTACATTTGGATGATAGAGATTTGTTTAGATATGTTGCATGGGGCTAAGTTAGTGTTTTCCACCTAGCCGAGATCTAGGAAAGCCATGAATGGAAGACAGCTTTGAAGCGAAATTGATTTGCTTTTCCCTGGGGAGGCATATTATTTATTTATTCTTGATTCCTTTTAGTGTTTATCAGGTTCTTAGAGGATCATCAAAGTGGACCTTTTCTTAGGATGTGTTATGAGCCCTTCAGCATTGGGCGAAAGATTTTTTGAAGGTTATTATTATTATTAAATTTCTTTTTTGGTATGTGAAAGTGGGGCAAAGGAATGTAAATGATTTTGAAGAAAAAAATGGAGGTCAATCCTGAAATTCTGTAATTTCATGGGTGAAGTGGCCTCTCATTTTCTTCCAAATGGTGGATTTCCAATCAAATCAGGCTGACATTTTACAATGAAGAGTCAAATCTAAGGTGATTATTCTTATTTGGAAGAGATTGGAGGGAAGATGGGTCATGCTTAATTTTGATGTTAGCGCCAAAGCCTCCTTAGTCATGGATGACTTTCGAGGTGCTGAAAGGATTTAGGATAGTGAAATTCTCCAAAGTTTACTCAGGGCCATTAGCATGTTGAACAAAACAGTGGTTAAAGCTTTGCTCAAAGAATTGATAATCTTTATAGAGAACTTCTTTGCCCCTTGGTATTTGAGAGGATTTTTTGAACGAATTTGATGTGTGGAAGGCATTGGCAACTCCCCTGGGAAGCTGGCCAATGTGTTTGAACAAATTCAGGATGTAATAGAGGTTGTTATCTTTTTATAATTCGCATGATATGGAACATTCCTTATAAAAGGTGGGCTAAATAGATTATTTTTTATGTAGGAACTTTGTTTTTGGATAATTAACGATTTTATTGAAAGAAACAAAACTAAAATACAACAAACATCCCCAGAAGGGAAAAATTGCAGCGAAGGCAAAAACAATATCACTAAACATGGACAACTGCCAACACCCCAATTGGCTAAGGAATCAGTCAACCTATTGCCCAACATCCCAATTGGCTAAGGAATCAGTCAACCTATTGCCCAACATCCCAATTGGCTAAGGAATCAGCCAACCTATTTCCCAATACCCCAGGGAACTTTATCACCTAAGTATTTTATCATATCACATGATTCATGAGCACAAAAAGATGAAAGAAAAAACTCTTATGTCAGTATGATATTAGTTTGATTTCTATCTGTTCTTTTTCTATCCATTTCAAAACCCTGAGTAGTCTTTTCTCAATTAATTATTAGTCCCTCAACATCTTGAGGAGTTCATCAGTGGCTGTAAAATGACTGCTTTATCACATCTTTCTTTTTGTATATGCTGCTTGAATAATTAACTCTTTTTTTTTTTCTTTCCTTTTGCAGCCGGATAAAGTCACAATTCAGCCAACTCCAATTTCGTGGTAGGTTCTATGTACTTTTCTGGGACTGTTAATATGCCAAATTCATTCTTATCGTAGTCCTGTCAAAACTTTTATAGAGTAACTATTCTTTTTTAGTTCATTCATCAAAAAAAAAAAAGGTATTCTTTTTAATTGCTCCAGTCACTTTATTGCCTTTTCTGGTATTATAATCTTGTGGCATATTATGGGGTTATTTTTTTGGTGTGTGTGTGTGAATTGTTGTGGCATATTACCATGCTATTTAATCTATCATGTCCATTATTCAATAATAGTGGTTTGTTGTTATCTGTAAAGTTTAACTTTTGAAGTGCCTACTTTAGGCATTTCCAGGTGTACTACTGGTCAGTGATTATAACAAGCCATTGGCAGCTTTAGTAGTCACTGAAGTGGTGGCAGTTGACTAGTTTTTTTTTTAGGAATGTAAGATATTTTATTAAAAAGGAAACGGCTAACAGCCCCACTTTACAGCATGAGAAATTCTCAATAGAGCGGAACTAAAGCTAAAAACCCCCATTAAAAAGGGGAAGTGCAACAAGAGTCCCAGTCAAAAATCCGCCTCCAATAGGGAGGGCAGCTGCTACTGAACAAAGAGGAAATCGAATCATACAACTTAGAGAGGACCGAATCCACCAACTTGTGATTAGGCTGGGATTCGCCTTAAAAATTCTCCTGTTGTGGGTAGCTGTTGACTAGTTAATCTGTGTAGATATGTTCATGGTTTTTGTTACATCTTTTTGGGTAAACTCCGATGTTCTACTGACAATGTTTAATTTATTGATGTCTATCACATCAGGATGCATATCATTTTTACAGATGGGGTTAAAATACCACTTATAAATCCCTATCATTCCAGTGTATCCCTTGAATGTATTGCATCAATATTTTATGATCATAGTTATGAGAACCAGACCAGACCAGGTGGTTTGACTCGGTTTAACCAGAACCGGCCAACTATACGGTCTGATGATACCTGAAAACCAGATAGTATAAAAAACCGGACAAAATCCGTCAAAACCATAGTTGCCAGAGCAAGAAGCGAAAGTGGGAAGCGATGTGAAAGCGAGAATCGAGAAGCGAGGCTTACTAAATCATTGGGAATTGAGAAGTGAGAATCGATTATGGAAGTGATTGGGGAAGCGATCAAGAAGCGCCTAGGATATATATATATATATATATATATATATATATTTCATACTAAGATATGAAATAAAAATAATATGCTAATAGATAATACTAATAGAAGTAAATAACTAAATCTACAATCAATAGGTACAATTACAATGAGTGATATAACAATGAGTTACAATGAATAAATACAATTATAGTGCAATAAAGTGAATAACGTCGACATGGTAATAAACAAACCAAAATTATAGCTATTATAATATGCAAGTAACAAAGAACCAGGACATAGATATGCAACTAATCACGAACAAAAATACCTAAGAATCATTATTATTTTATTGTGTTCTTTAGCCATATAAGCATTGGAACTGTAGCAATATCACATAGACCTTAGCTTTATACTAATGTTTACAATATATTGGTTGCATATATATTTGGGTTTTTGGTTAGGGGTTTTACTGAATTGCTAAAATAATGAAATTTGTTTGCATTTGGTTACTTAATTGTTGAAATAATTGAACTAGTGGATTTTTTTGTGTGTAAATAACATTTCCCTAGTCGTTTCCCTATTCGATTCTCACGTTTCCCCAAACGTTTTCCTAATGTTTCCCCCAAACGCTTCCCACGCTTCTTAAAATGCATTTTCACGCTTCTCAAAATGCTTCCTCAATTTTGGGGAAGCCGAATCGAATTAACTTCCCAGGAAGCGAGCTTCACACCCTAGGTCGAGCTTCTCTACAACTATGGTGCAAACTAAGGAAGACATTGTGTGGACTCAAACAATCACCAATGGCGTGGTTTGAGAGATTCAGTGATAGTTTAACCAAAATTGGTTACAGGAAATCCTAGGCGGATCATACTCTATTTGTTAAACACTCCTTGAAAGGAACTACAACAGTCATTGTGTATGTGGATGACATAATAGTCATGGGAGATGACTAAGAGGAAATACACCAACTAAAGGCTCATTTGAGCATTGAGTTTGAAGTAAACGATTTGGGCGCACTTCATTATTTCCTAGGTCTTGAAGTTGCTCGTTCCAAGAAAGGTATCTTCACATCTTAGAGAAAATATGTTTTGGACTTACTGAGACAGACTTGTTAGGGGCACAATTGGTAGAAACCCTTATTGAAGTTAACCATGGGTTGAATCATCAGGATGGAAGACCATTGATAGATGCTGGACGATATCAACTGTTTGTTGGAAAGCTTATCTATCTCGCACTCACAAGGCCAAATATAGCTTTTGCTGTTGGAGTTAGTGAGTTCATGCATGCACCACGAACAACATATCTAGAAGCTACCCTTTGCATTTTGAGGTATCTAAAATCTACTCCAGGAAGGGAGCTGCTATTTTCAAACAATGGCCATGCGAAAGTTGAGGTGTATACAGATGCGGGTTGGGTAGGATCAGTCACAGATAGACACTCAACCTCCGATTACTGTTCACTTGTAGGTGGGAATCTTGTAACATGGAGAAGCAAGAAACAATCAGTGGTTGTCAGGTCGAGTGCTGAAGTAGAATATAGATCAATGGTACATGGGATTTGTGAAGCCTTTTGGTTAAGACTTCTACTGCATGAGATTGGCCTTAAGGTGCAAACCCTAATAAACCTATACTGTGATAACAAGTTAGCCATTAGTATCTCTCACAATCCTGTGCAACATGACCAGACCAAGCACATAGAAGTGGACCGACATTTCATCAGAGAGAAAATACTATGCGGACTGACATTGTTACTATGGATCAATAGCTAGTAGATGTGCTAACTAAATGTGTCACCAAAGTACGACTCCATGATGTCATCAGCAAATTGGGCATGTTTGACATTTATGCTCCAACTTGAGGGGGAGTGTTGAAGTATTTGGGGACTTATATGTAATAAGGGTACGATATACCCATATACCTTTGGTATACCATATGTAATGTATACCAATACTCTTTTTGATATAAATACAAACTGCGTATGAGACAATAGATCCATACGGTTGATCTGAACTCATCTCTTCTCTCTCGTTTCTTCTTCTTCTTCTTTTTGTCTTTCTCTCAGACGCACAAACAAAGTTTACAACCTAGAAAATCAAGTGAAAGGAGGGGTGACCAAATTGACAATGCAATGCCATTGCTCTCTGGGAAGCAATGGGATCACAATCTGATGATGTTACCTGTTGCACTGATGTGGTAGTATGTGGACTGTCAAGGATATAGAATCCTTGATCCTCATGGCCTCTACCAATTACCCTTTTTTTTCTTCAAGTCTTGAAAGACATGGTGAAATGGAAAAAGGTAACACTATTGTTCAAGGTCTTGGTGAGATGACTAACAAATAACAAATTCAAAGCAAAGTTTAGAACATGATGTACAAAAGAACGCAGATAGTAGGTTAGACAGAAATGGAACTTGTAACAGCAGTTGGAGAGAAAGATCCATTTGCTTTTCGTGCTTTGTTTCTTAGAACATACACAATATGAGAAAAAAATGAAGATGTGCCAGTCATATGATCTAAAGCTCCTGAATCAACATTCTAGGAGTGATTAGGTGAGACACTATGAGAAGAGGTTGAAGTATCGAAGCAAGTGGAGGATAAGGTAGATGCAGTAATATGAGCTTATCACTGTGCCAGGAGTCTTCGTAGAGTCTCCATTTCTTCTTGCGTGAAGTCTGGTTGGCTGGAATCTAACATGCTTGACTTCTCAGTAGTTCTTAGCTAACATAATTACATCAACCTAGGATTGTTCCATATCAATCAAAGTCTCTTACTGTAGTAGATAACTTCGGAATATAGTAACTGCCCTCAGTCATCAACTCAATTCTGATCAGGGAGTTCCAGGCCATGATGTTCATGAGATTTGTTTCAATAGGACTTCATAGTGTTAAGAAGTAAATTAACCAACTCTCCAAGGTGTTAGGAGATACATAAATTAAGATACTTAAACAACCCCTTCACGAGGAACACTATTCTCTCATGGGAATTACTTGGGGAACCAAATGTGAGTCCACAACACGTGCACATGTGCAGTACTATGTCCGAGAGAATAGTTTTGCTTCCATGGGGTTCGAACTTGTGACCTTGCTTGGCTCTGATACCATGTAACAGTGAATTAACCAACTCTCCCAACACCCTAAGGTGTTAGGAGATACAGAAATTAATATACGTCAACACACAGTTCTACATTTCACTGTTCTAAGGTTATACAGTCCCCAATTCACATCCAAGATACCCAAACAAAAAAAAAAGGGTTCTATAATCTCCACAAACACAGCAACCATCATCACATGTATTGTTGCATAAACCACACAGCCCTTCACACAAAATTGTCAACACAAATACAGTCCAGCAAGCTGATATACTTATACCACCAACTCAATCAGCCACCCATTAGGTTACAGCCAACACTACATACCACTACAGTGCTATAACAGGACTACACAGGCCAATTCCTCAACAATCTTGGGCTATACAACCCTGTCACGTCACAACACAAAAGGTACCTTCAATTATGTTTAACAATACGTCAAATACTGGCTGAAAACGGTTCTCATGACTTCATTCATACACATTCAGCATTAACAAACCACCATAGATCATTCATCAAAAAAAAAAAAAAAAAAAAATCTACCATAGATCACTACATAATTCATGTGTATTTAACACAGTTGAATCTCCAGTTTTTGAAGAGTTTTTACCAGTTTCTGTGGAGGACAGAAGTCCGAGGAACAACTTTAGGAAAAACATCACTACACCTTCAAATCTTCACCAATGAGACTGAAATAGGATTCAATAGACTCTTACCATTGTACCAAAGTTGGATCTACTGTCCAGTCACGCAAATAGCCTCTCATTTGAACAGATGGAACAAAAACCCCAAATCTGATCTTATGATTTTTTCACAAAGAAAATTCAGAAAAAAAAAACTCCTGATTTCAAAAATTTAAAATCACCACCAAAACATGTATAAAATCATGATCTATTTGGATCTGGTGTTCATCAGAACTAACCTATAGCTGTCTGTACATGTGCGTTCAGCCCTGGTTTCTGCGAGAAGATGAGACCTTTCTCTACTGTTTTAGATGGCTCTGATTCCAAGTTGTAATTCTGGGTTTGGAATTGTAGGGAGTAGATTTAGGATTTGATGAAGAAGAGGAAGAAAAAGATACATGGAAGAAAAGTGAGAGTGTAATCAGCCTCTCTCTACTCTCTAGTATTTATACCTAATATGAAAATACAAGTAGTTTCAAGACTGCCTTTATTAAGGGAAAAAACTAAGTACCCTTGTACTAGTTACAAATTGTTTCCCACATTGCCGCCAGACCCCATCATGACCATGATGGCATCCCCAAGCATGGAAATCTTAATCTGTTCTATCCCCTTCCTGGCAAACTTTCCATTCTCTGCATAAAACCATTCAAGTTGCTTCATTAGCATGTCATGGGTTACTGCTGTTCCCTGATTTTGTGATTCCCCCAGCGCCAATACAATTCCGTTATTAACTCTGGCCAAATTTTGATAAAAATGTTATCTTCCTCACTTATTAATTGATTTTGGCGTCATGTTATTTCCTTTT
The DNA here is from genome assembly GCA_025762735.1 of Platanus orientalis. Classification (NCBI taxonomy): domain Eukaryota; kingdom Viridiplantae; phylum Streptophyta; class Magnoliopsida; order Proteales; family Platanaceae; genus Platanus; species Platanus orientalis. The sequence goes on from JAOXJP010174568.1 coordinate 21,971, forward strand.
CAATTTTCATTATAATTTATTCCCTGCTTTCCTTTTTCGTTTCATCCAGCTCCAATTTGCCTCCACACAGGTAACCTTTCTTGGGAATCTCTGTTCATTCTTTCCCCTTCCTAGCAAACCCTTCATTCTCTGCGTAAACCCACTCCAGATGCTTCATAACTCATTGTGGGTCACTGCTGTTCCCTGATCTTGTGATTGTAATTCCTCTGGTACCAATATCGTTCCGGCAAAATCTCCAGCCAATTTGTGATAACATAATCTTTCCCACAGCAATAACATTTGATTCTGGCAGCATTTTGTTTTCTCTCATTTTCCATTCTAAACCATTCCCTGGTCTTCTTCATTTTGGTTTCATCTAGCTCCTAGAAGCCACCACAAAAGTCCCCTATCACTTCAAGTATCATGGAGTTCTCCAAATTGGCAACCCGAAGGCTCTGATCCAACATCACTTGGCCCTAACATTCTGTTTCATCACACAACTCAGACAGGGCCTTCAGGCATCTAGATATAGGTTAGCCTCCCCCATTAATATTTTTCATTCCTCGAGCATTCTATTGGCTTCTTGCTCTTAGGTAATACGGAGTGAAAGAGGTTTCTCTTAGGTAATATGGGGAGAAAGATGTTTGTTGGGAAAACATTTAACTCCTATCCCCTCGCTGTTAGGTAATATGAGGAGAAAGATGAATGTAGCCCCTCGCTGTACTTCTTCCACTTCTTATTGAACCCATCAATGAGGCATCTTTCAGAAACATCTTCTTTTCCTCCATCCCTCCTATTGAACATCAATATGGTATTATTCATTTTTAATTTTCAAGCAGCAATCTTTACTGTCCAGCCAGTCTTGTATCTTCACAATCTCCCTGAAGGACCAACCATCCACCAATGTCGTTTAGTGACCTGTTACCATCTTTCCTGGCTTCTTTGCAATCTCCTTAACTATACTTCTTGTTTCTTCTCTATACCATATCCATGGCAGTAATCTTCTCAATTTACCATAGGTCTACTACCTTTCCTGGGCTCTCACATCATGTTCACTACCCTTAAAAGCACTAGTGATAAAATCGACTCACTTGTTGAAGTGTTTACATGAGACAATAGACCTTTTTATGTAGAGAATTCTCTTAACCAAATCTTTTTGTCCTTGCTTTATTTTCTTCGTTGAAAATACATAAATAAAATAATGAATCTTCCATAGCTATTTTTTGTCAGAAACACTTTTTTTTATTAATCATATATAATAGCTATACAAAAAGAAAGAGTTCCCAGATGTATTAGTATCATGTACAGAATCAATCAAAAGTTCCCAGATGTATTAGTATCATGTACAGAATCAATCAAAAAAAAAAAAAAAAGTATCATGCACGGAAGAATTACTTCTTCTTAGAGACCGCCAAATACCCGCAACAATAAACAGCCCAAGTCTTTATGGCCATTAGATGGAGACATCCTTCACAATGATTGAGTATATTCTGCTATTAAGATCCTTGAAATTAATCCTCTCACGTTCCTCGTTAGGGCTCTACACTAAAAAGATTAACCCTACAAACCATCCTTGCTACTGCACAGAACTGCATAGGACATGTTTCTTTACATCTATTGTTTTTATTCATACATGTTCATATTTGGTCACAAGATTGATTTTGGAACCGTAGTCTGTTAATGGAAATGACTGGTAGACATGTACTGAGTGCGAAGGTGTCATGTGAGCTTTTGTGCTTCTTGTTTCTGTTATTGCCCCCTCCCCCCCTCCTAGCCCATTGGTGAGGCCAGACATGGTTGTTGCTACTTCCATAACCTACGTTCAAATTTCTGTGCTAGTAGATTAGAGGTGATACTTCCCACTACGATGCTGTTGCTAATTCAGCTGCGTCTGGAGTACTTTCAGCAGGTTTAAATTCAGGTAGGCATTTCCGGTTCACTTTTATCTTCTATTGTTGTTGTTGTTATTATTATTATTATTATTTTGATTTATGTTATTACTGTCGTTATTAATCTTCAGTTCATTTCTTCTTACCTACACGGAAGTACTAGCTAATACTTACTTACTGTGTTCTTTGCCAGTTCCAACTCTAATAACTTAATTAGTATGGTTCCATGCTTTTAATGTAGTTGGTCATCTATCATGAAGATTTTCAAAGATATTTCAAATGATTTTTACATCCTATATTATACATGCTCTTATTTAGCCGGTTACTTTCGTCCTTAGGGAGTAGTTTCTTCACAGTATCTTTGGCAAGGAAGTTTTTGACTTTTTGGAGAAATTTCTTGACAATATAAAATAATGCATCTTTAATCCCTCATGTGGAAGATAATTTAACAAAGAATACAAATACCCACATTCTTACAATGCATTCATTGATCTAAATCCCTTGTGCTTTGTTTTACTTATTGGGTGTTTATCGTATACTTCAATGTTTTATAGTTGATGATGCTTGTGGTAGAAAGTTTTGATATATATATATATTTTTATTGATTATTTCAATAAGATCTTGCTTGTTGTTACGTACCTTGGGAATAGGGTTTGTGTGGCCTATAACTCTAAAACATAAAACTTGATGGTCAACGTTCTCACATGATGGTCAACATTGTCACATGCCTAGTGTTGTAAGGAATTGAACCAATCCTGTTAGTTGGTTTAATGATTTCCTTGACATGTTAGGGTTAATGGGAGGAGAAAATGAGGAGGGAAGAAAAAATAAAGAGGAAATAGGGATTTTTGGGGGAAAACGTGAGAGCTATTATGTGTTTGTGTTTTTCTCTCTAATTGTTTACTTATTAAATTAAATGGGAAATATATTGGTGTCTCGTATAATTAGTATGCCACTTAAGACAATAAATCCCAAAAAACCTGTGCTACAGTATATCTCACCATGTTGTTGGCCATAAGAATCCCCATTGATGCATGTCATCAAATGACCCTGCTAAAGTTTCATAGTACTAATAGCGTACTGGGAACTAGTCTCATCCTCCCACCCCATCCCCTGACTCCCCTTTCACCGATAAGTTCTATGCAATTTAGGGCGTACATTATGGTGATGCGGACAACACAAAGAGAATTATGTATGTACCACCACATAAGAGAGCAAGGTTCAAGTCTTATGGCATGTATGGGTTATTTTGATTGTTTAAGGGGTGGGTTATTTTGTAATAAGGTCAATAATGCCATGGGTAGTTTAGTTTTCTGAGTTTTTTTTTATTAATGAATTGTAATCTCGTCATTTACTTTTAGCCCAATTTTTTAGAGGTCAAAACTTATCTTTTTGGCTTGACTTTGATGTCACTAGAGAGGTTACTCAGTTACCTTTCTAATGAGACCAAAATTGCGCAAATTTGAGGTGATTTGGGAAAGTTATGACCAAATTACTTATGGGTTACGAAAGGGTTGTGGGAATAGTGTATTTAGAAATTTTAAATGTTAACAAGTAAGTTTTTTTTTTATAAAGTCCAAGTTGTTAAAAAGTTTAGGATTTAGTTGTACTTGTGTGACAAGTTTAGGTAGTTTGAGTTTTTAGACTGTGTTTTTAGCAAGTTTAGATTTTAGAATTATTTATGGAGCAAGTTTTGTTTTTTTAGAAGTTTTTATTATTGAAAACTTGCTAATCCTTGTAAGATTGTAAGCCCTATTTAAAGACATCTTGGTATCAGAGCGCAAGGTTTTCCAATTAATTTTTCTTAATTGGGATCCTTTGATTAAAGCCTACATTAGTTTTCTCTTCCTTTGTTGACAAGTGCTGACCATTCATCTTTTAACTTTTAGGGTTCTTCAAAAAATGCGTAAATTAATTTAGGGCCTATTTTTTGGCGTCTAAATAATTTTAGGGTATACCCTATATGGTTGAAGAGACCAATAAAACTCATTTCCATTGTTTTAGGGGGCTTTTTGAAGGATTTTTAGCGCCCTAAAATTTTTGAGCAAGCCCTAAAATTTTTGAATCATGCGTTATTTTGGGTATGATGTCTTTTTTCACTCTAGAGGAGTATGAGGCATTTGTACAATCCCTTTCTGAAACTGAATTGCAGATGCGACTTGATAATGTGAAAAATAATTTATATTGTGCACATAAGTTTTGGAGTCATGACATGTGGTTCTACCATTATGTTCAACTTCACAAAAAGATTCTTCATAGATGGAAAGGTGAAAAAGGATTCAGGTACTTTTAGATTTGGAAGAGCGGATCATGACTATCCACAGGAATTGAGGTTGACCAAGAACATGAGGAGGATTCTCCCTTGGAGATGGAATCTCCCAAAGAACATGAACCAACGTCCAAAAAGGTTTCCCAACGAGTGGTGTCAACTAAGGAGCGTGAACCAACCTCCATTGCTTCTCAAGATGAACCATAAATTGAAGACAAGGAAGAACATGTGGAAGACATCAAGTTGCAGCCTGAGGATGTAAGCATGCCTCAAGATGATTACATGGTGACCTCCTTTATGATTCATTCAATGTTACTTCCCTAATTACTTCCCCAACTAATTGAAGACTCTCAAGATAAAGTTTTCATCATCGAATTTGATAATTCCACTACAGCAAGTTCGCGGTTGAATTTTTTCAAACCCGGGGAGTATGATGCGAGAGCATACCATGTCAAGAAGAAGAAGTTAGAGGACCATGGATAGTCCTCTTTGTC
>JAOXJP010174569.1:0-12597 GCA_025762735.1 Platanus orientalis
TGTAGTGTCCAGGATTTTGTATGTCCTACTGTGTTTTGGACACAGACTGACACGTGGTGGTCTTTTGAATTTGGTGCTTCTTTTAAGCCTTTGTATCCAAAATACCGTAGGGGACATACAAAATCCTGGACACTACATTTGTTTCCTTAATATATACAATGTGCCAACATGATCCTTTCTTGCCCACAAATAATCTTGTGGCTTCAGGAGACATACTCATAACACAAAAAAGTGAAAATTGCCATCCAAAAGAGAGATTTTCAGGTTTTTTTTATTTTTTATTTTTTATTTTTTTTTTGGGGGGGGGGGGTGTTGGAGGATGTGTATACATCTCTGGAAGCCACAAGATAAGCTATGAATGCTGGAAAGGGGGATCACTCCCCACCCATGACAGTACCATCTCACTTAGAAGCATGAGACAATGAGAGTCCTCCTAACACATATGTAAGATCTTAGGACTGCCAATGAACCGAGTTAGCTTGGCTCGTTATGAGTGGAGTCTGAGCCTTGTTTTAAGCTTGGTGAGCCAAGCCTGAGCTTTGATTTAAGCTCGATTCCTAAGTGAGCCTAAGCCAAGTTTCACTAAGCTTAGCTTGCTAAAAGCTCGATTCATTAAAAGCTCGGTTTGGTTAAGAATTTTATAATAATAAATAATATTTTGACAATAGTAATGTTCAATCAAGACAAATTGGGCTAATGGGTCATTAAACTGTTGGGCCTCTTTGTTTTTTTTTTTTGGTTTTGTTTTGGCTGGCGTGCAAAATCGAGCCTGAGCTTGGATTTCAAGTGACGAGCCTGAGTTTTTGTTTAGCTCAGCTTGGCTCGTTGACAACTCTTTGAGATTTGATCTATGTTTAAGTGCAGGTTTAGGAGCCACCAATCAATATTGAGGTTTGTCTAATACATGGACAGATACAGAGCCTACTCTGCGACACGATACTGTGTGCCGTGGGACGCCCCAGACACAAAGGGAGTGGGGCCCCTGCAAAGAGTGTATGGGCCCAACCTCCCTTGTGTCTGGGGCATCCTGTGGCACACAGGTACCGCGGCACAGAGGATACGAGTCCATCCAAAATACCCACCCTTCAATGAACAGTTTGGATCTGCCACTTCATCCATCCAAGTGGCTGAAATAATAGAGGTTGTTTACTGCAGAAAGCTTGACAATTTACCTAGAAAAGATTTATATATCTCTCTCTTTTTGTATTCATGTGCGTTACATTAATAATTAAATTCATACATACCTCTGTATGTTTCACAGCTGCAACGAGATGCAAAACAGTGTTGCCATCATCATCTGTAGAGTTAACGAACTCGTAGTCAGTCACCAATTCAACTAACAACTTGAGTGCCTCTAAACGGTTATGTTTCACACATAAGTGCATAATGGTCTCTCCTCGATCCACCCGGGTCTGAATCACCATAGGTTTGGCTTGAATCAACTCTTTTATGACATCGACTCGGCCTTTCATTGTTGCTAGATGGAGTGGGGTTCTCCCATCTTTATCTGTGACACAGCAAACATCTGGGTTGATCCTTAACAATTCTTTTACTATTTCTGTGTACCCTTTAGCTAAAGCCAAGTGAAGAGGCGAGGAACCTTCCGAGTCTAACTCGGTAGCAAGCTCCTTTTAACGACTCAAAATCTCTTTAGCAAAATCGACGTGACCAAGCATCGCTGATATGTGTAGTGGAGTTTCACCGAAACAAGTGACTATTGCTCCATCAAGAATGAGTTTATCTTCAACCAACAATTCCATCAAAGATATTACACTCCCATCCACCGATGCTTCATAAAACCTTCTTATCATTAACTCTCGCTCTCTCACTCTCATTGATGCATCTCCTCTCCCCCTCATTGATCCTCCACAAAGTTCTCTCTCTCTCTCTCTCTCTCTCTCGGGTGGAGAGGAACTTCCTCCGGTATTTAAATTGTTAACCTGGTTGACAACATAAGGGCCCGTTTGGGTTGGTTAATGGTCTATACAATTTTTTTCTTTGGTAGGGACAAGAGACCACTGCGGTTTTGGGTTTGTGGAACAGTGGACGCACCTTCTAAACAGGTCCTATCTAAGTCAATTCGTTGAAGTTTCCGTTGGAATTTCTTTTTCAACTGTTGAGGCAGTTGCTATAATTCACACGGCTCTCATCATAATTTACACACACATAGAACCACCAAACAACGTGTTTGGAAAGTTAGTTTTATTTTGGTCTTAAACTTGCAGTGAAGTAGGGTTTCCAAAATAGTGGAAAAAGGTTTTTGACTTTTTCCTCACTTAACCTTAAAAAAAAATGTCTGAGGCAGCCGTAAGGCTCATTGTAATCACTAGGGCTGTTAATCAGGTCGGGTGAGACAAGCCGAGGTTTGCCTAAACTCAACTTGAAATGTTTACCTGAGCCCGAACTTAGCCCGAATAAAACTTTAAGCCTAAAAGTTGGGCCTGAACTCAGCCTTTTTTAAAATAACCGGGTTTGGGCTGTCCAAATTAAAAAATCTTTTCTTAACTTTTGAATTGATTTCATATCTATAAATGCCCCTAAATGCATATTATATGAGTTTTTTTTTTTTTAACAGTTGACACTTGAACTATTTGATAATAGTAAATTTGTTAAAAATAAATGGATCCAAAAAGAATAAAAAAAATATATAGACCTAATATCAGTATATCAATAAAATTATTATTTGTTAATTAATTCAGGCCAGATCGAACTAGGCCTTGGACTGGGCTTGATCTGCCCAAACTTGACCTAAAAGCTGGGCCCAAACTCAGCCCTAGCCTGAAATCAGGTTGACCCAGCCCAATTATTTTTTCGGGTAGGACTTGTCAGGCCGACCCAATTAATAGCCTTAGTAGTCTCTTCTGTGGTTTCGTGTTGAATAGATATCCGGGCAGAAGTCTAAGTGTAACCCAATAATAATAATAATAATAGTTTTTGTTTTTTGTGTGAAAAAGAGTTGTTTATTAAAAATCGAAAGGATGTTCTGTCCTGGAAACTCTTCAACCTCAGGGCATTTAAAGAAAGGTATATGATAATCAACACCATTGAGCACATGTTACCGACCTAGCTGTTACGTGGTATAATAGGATTGGTTCTTTTAGAAAAAATGCTGGAAAAGAATTTCAGCATATCCGGATTGGTTATAATCCTACGAAAAGCATTTAATATAGTTACTGCCGAAATTCTGGAGCCAGAAGACGTAGCAGAATGCAACATGTGGCATCCACATGTGCTGACTTAAACAAATGACCTGGATGCATGATTGCAACCAGTCGCCGAACAATAGAGAAGTGACATGTGGAATAATCTTTTGCCAAGCTGCTTAGGATTTCACTAGTATGAGATATTGTGATGATTATTAGTGCCAACACGTGGTGGACTTAGACTGACTCGTCTCATCAAAAGGTAATCGTGTGAGTGTCAATGAAGAATGACACTTCAACTAAAATGCTATTTTTACAGTTGGATCGCGAAACAATCTCTTTACAATGATGGTAACTTGCAGCAGAATGTCTTTGTGGAGTATTCTTTCGTGGAAGCTAGAATCTTTTCACAGAGTAATCTTTCGTGGAATCACTTATAGCGATTCACTTTCAGCTCTGTACATGATCTTTCGTGGTTCAGAGTCTTCATGTTGTAGAAGCCTTTGCAGTAGTCAGCAGTTTTGCAAGCTAATACATTCGCAATATAGAAACTTCGTGATTCAGTTTCTTCATGATTCACTTGAAGTTCACAAACACACAAGTTTTCTACAATTTATTTAATTTAGTGTTCTTTAGTTGAACCAGTTCATCTAAGACAAAGAAAGTGTTATCACGTTTTTTGAGGATAATCAATGCCTTTCATAAAGTGCAAAGGATATGGCCAAGCTAATTCCGGGACACAATCTCACTTGAGTAAAACCCTTCTCTACCTATGAAGTCGCACTTTCCCGCAAGATGAATGGACATTGCTGATTCTTAAAGCCTGCGGTCTTAGATGCTTAGTTTTACAACTCTTGGATTTGTCAAAATCCGAATAGCATAACAACTCTATGAACACATCAAATGGAGTGTTAGCCTTATATAGAGAATGATCTCACTAGAAGATAACCAAGTATCAAGAGGAAGCTACCCTAAGAACTGGACAACCCCTTTCAAGAAGAGGGTGGTTCACAGGAGAGCTATAAGTTCAAGGTTTCTAAAACACTTTCCTTAAGGAAGAAGGTGAGACCAAGAACTTCATAGGAAAATAGAGAGTGGCTGGAGAAGAAGGGATGCATTTAAGGATGGTGTCCTCCTTCAAAGCAAAGCTCTGAGAACTTTGAGGATGATATCCTCGTTCAAAATATGCTTTAGGAACAATAGGTTGGGGCCTTCTTCTTCTTGCTCTTATCAAGCTAACTCTCACTCCAACTCTTGGGATATAAGACTTTTTCACATAGCACTTCAACAATTTCCAACAATATTTTCTTGTTCAGCATCCTCTCTTTATATAAAGAAGGAATCTAAGATTTTTTTGTCTTCGCGACAACACGTGTCATCGTGTGAGATCTCTTTGTGATACGGGATCCTTTGCGATGAGGCTTCCGAGGTGGTCAAACGTGTAGTACATTGTTCTTAATTTTGCGAAGCGGATCAGGTGGAGCTACAATGTTCAGTGTCACGAATTTGGTACTTCCTGAAGATCAATGAAAGAGGGTAGGTGGAGTTGCATAAAAAAGGGTTGATGTGATAGCTCAAGGCTATGGTTTCAAGGTCTTTTCGGAAAAGGTGTGGGATAGATTGGACTTACTAGATCCTACAAAGGGTAGGTTTCCTTGTTGATGCAAGGTGGCTGGTGCCTGTCTCAAGGAGATAGGCTCAACTCTCGAGATTAAAATATCTTAACAATCCCCACTTATTTTAAAACATATTTAATGGTTTTATATTGGGCTTTAAGTGAGGTCACCGTGCATAAGTAAATGTGGCATCAACCTTGAACCCTTACATAGTGTAAACAAGTTTTAAGATGTCGAATTATGTCAATGGATAAGTCCTTGAACTGAGTTTTCTGACAGCCAAAACTTGTCACACTCATAGTCCTCCCAATAATGTCTTACTCATTCTCATAATTTAGATTAGCATTTAAGGTCATTATTTTATCCTGGTTTACTGAGATGCTCTAGAGATAGCCTAAGTCTCATAGGAAGTGACCGGCTTCCACATTCAGAAAGGTGAGTCTTTTATCAGGAGCTTTCACAAAACCCCAATCCAATTTGGATCTATAGAACTCATTAAGAGAATCACATTCCCATCCTCTATCATCCGTGAGGTACCCTCATAGGTAACAAGCACATGTTCCATAGAGAATACATTCTGTAAGAACCACACACATTTGTCATCTACAGGAAATACCTTCTGTAGGCTCATCATAGAAAGTGATATTTTTCATTACTTGAAATTGTGCTTACAAGTGGGTGATGTTTTGACACATTTTACCATTGAACCTTGCTTGTTAGGTTGGTTTCTCATTGAACTTTGATCAGTTAGGTTGGGTGTCTAGTCAAAATATACCTTACAGGCTTTCAAGTCACATTCTCCTTGATGTACTAGAGGTTAACTCTTTGCTTAGGCCTTTTGAGAGAGGGTCTGCCAAGTTCCCCTTGGACTTCACACACTGTACAACCACAATGCCCTTAGCTATAAGACCCTTCACATGATTGTGCTTCAGGTGTATAGTCTAAGATTTCCCATTATAATTCTTGTTATCCGCCTTAAAAATGGCAGCTTGATTATCACAGTAAATGGTTAAGGCTAACACAGGTTTGTCCCACACATGTATGTCTACTTTGACATTTCTTAACCACTCTGCCTATTCTCTTATAGAAGACGAGTCTACAAACTCCAACTCCATTGAAGGATGAGTCAGATATCTTTGTCTTTTGGATTTTCAAGAGATCACACCTCTTGCTAAAGTGAAAATCCAACCAGTCACAAATTTGGAGTCATTTGGATTTGAATTCCTCATAGCATCGTTGTGTCCTTGGACAACAGTAGGATCCTTGCCGTAGCAAATTCTATAGTTTAAGGTTCCTTTGAGATACCGTAGAACCATATTTGATTCTCAGAGTCACTTCAGCAACCCCTAGGTCTTTCATGTCAAACACAAAAGACAAAAATCTCTTTGTGTCATTAACACAATATTCATCAGTTTTGAAGATGAGCATGTCGTCCATGTAGAGACTGATGATCACACACGACTCTACTTTGGTCAAAGAGTAGATGTAGATGTTACCACCCAAATTTTGACTTGGGTTATCCAATGGAATAAGTAAGCACATCAAAACAGTATTTAGAATTAGACTTTATGCAACCCTAGTTTAGGGAGATCAAGCCTGAACTCTATGAGGTTAGACATCCCTTGTGCAATCTTCCCTGAATATTTTGATGGCAAAAGTCATCATCTATATCATGTCATGTGTAATGTCATCTCAAGGATCAGTTAAAATACACCCCTTCTAGTCAATCCCTAAGTCTTCAAGAAGTGTTAACAGGACTCCGAGGGTCCACATTTAAGATTAGCAATTTCAATACCTTCAAAATTCTCTGGCCTCCATAAGCCTTCTCACAGTGAAGCATCACAAGCAGAAAAATTATCATTTTACCATTTTTCCTTCACAACAATCACTTGGATCCTCAAGAAACCTCCGAAGCTTCTCCCATCACCTGAATCGTGTCATGTCAAATTTTGCACACTGTAATTTTAGCTATTTTCAAAGAAATGTTTTCGAAACAGATCTTCTCCAAATTTGGCAACAACTAATTTCTCAATCTTCAAGATGTTTTGGTTCGGATATAACCCTCAAAAAGTTCTCAAAGGTTCATCCAACATCTAAATTTAGAAAGGTCGGTGGCCGTCTCTCAATTTTTGTCTTACCTTCAATAAGTCGTCTCTCGGTTAAAAGCCATTTGAGGTCTTAAACCCCTTTAATATATCGAATCTTCTCCAAGACATACCAAGGTAGTTTTGGCTGTGTTTGACCTCTATAAGTCTTGGATGTTCCCTAGATGACCAAATCCTTATTAGTTAGTGTATATCTCTCTAAATTTGCAAAGCCTTCAAAAAGTTGTCTAATGAGTACATTCATTTGCAAGACCAATTTACTTAGATCCCTTAAATTTCTGTAAAATGAGTAGCACATTTGGGGCAACTGTTAGGTCTCCAATCGACTCCCAGAAACTCACCAGAGATCTGAAATTCAGTCTATCAGTGGCCATTTTTCGACAACTTTGAGGTTCTTAAAAGACTGTCACTCAGAACCATGTCATTAGGAACTCTACAAGCTCAATCATCACAGTTTGTCTAAATTAGGTCAAAACACTTTTGTCTGTATTAGACACACGATGAACCCCCTAGAGCTCTCCCAAAATCCAAATTCTGCAAGGTCAGACCCATTTTCTCTATTTTCTCCCTATCCTCAAAAGACTATCTCCTGGAGAGGGTTAATTATAGACTTATGCTAGCCTAAAATCCCCGTTCTTCAATAAGCTATTGTCCCTTTGTCCCTTCAAGTGATCCCCCTTTGAAAAACTCCCAAAGATTACTTAGGAACCTAAAGGTTAGTTAGGCTGTCAGTTCCCATAGCTCCAAGACCCTCTAACCTTCAATACTCCATGACTCATCAATTTTTCATCGCAACCTCAACTAACTCTAGTAACAATTCTAGTCAAGATTTTTAACATGTCAAAAAGAGGGTTTTGAGCATGATTTCTTGCCTAGGTAAGGTTTTTTTTTTTTTTTTAATGGTTTGAGCCTATGTCTTGCAAAGCCCAAGAGTCACCTTTTAAATGAAGATCTCAGAGACTAATTTGGCCAACTTATCCTTCCAGTAATTATTTAAGAGATTTTGAGGTCAATTAAACCTTGATTTTCTTAGTATACCCTTATCGTAATTCATTTTTGACTGAATCATTGTGACTAGAACATCCAAGACTTCAAAAATGTACTTTAAGTTTGTGTCTTTTCAAACACAAAAACCCAAAAAGTAAGGTTACACTATAAAGGGACTTTTTCCTTTGAAATTTATTTATTAGATAATGATGAGCTAATAACTTTTGTCTTCTAGCTCATTAGTGCTCATAAATATCATTTACACTAAAGACAAACATTTTAGCCCTTAATGGGGATTCCCCTTGTGCACCACCATGTACATTCTCTAAGATCACTTACATAAATTACAAATATCCTAGAAGATTCATCTCTATCCCCTCATTTAGAGCAACCCCTATCATCCCTTGATTACTCCCAACCAATCAAAGGTGATAGTTTGTAATGGGTTCCTAAACTCACTATGGCCTATCTAAAAATGTTAATTGACAATTTTACTCTTTAAGTACAACACAAGGTGTTATAAGTTCGTCTTGAATGCCCTGTCTTAGAGGTGAGGTCAGTCTCATGACCTTAGGCCAGTTTGACCTTAATGCCCCATCTCAAGGGTGTGGTCAATTTCATGACCTTGGGTCAGTTCAGTTTGAATACCCCGTTTTCAAATCTCAGGGGTTTCCTCATACTAGGTCTTGGCATGATTAAGGTCTTCTCTTTGTTGATGCTCCGTTTCTCTAGCACATGCATATGGTAGGCCGAGCTAACCTAGTTTAGGCCTAGTTCACCTTGTTAGGTTGAGTTGACCTAGTAGGTTTCCTATCTATTGGTTGCCTCCATTTTCAAATCTCAGGGGTCTCCTCATATTGACTCTCAACATGACCAAAGTTTTCTCTCTATCGACTCTCCCTTTCTCCAGCGCCTGAACGTCGTAGGATGAGCTAACCTAGTTAGGTTGAGATGACCTAGTATTCTTCTTACTTATCCATTGCTTATATTTTTGAATCTCAAGGATCTCCTTGTATTGGCTCTTTGCATGATTAAGATCTTTTTGCCAACTTTCCCCTTCTCCGAGGCCGCACATGGTAGGTTGAGCCGACTTAGTAGGCTTCTCCTCTATCATTCTAGAATGGTCACCTTAGATCCATCTTGATTAGGGTTGTTCTGTATGGTGTGATCTCCTTGGCCTGCGGTGGTATGGGTATTTCACCAAACATCCATGGATCTAGTTTCTAACATGCAAACTTTGTCACTTGTGGATGACTGTGAACAATTGCAAACAAGAAAGAGGGAACTTTGGTGGGTCATTGGTGTGGTGTCGGCCTAGGTTTCTCCGATGTCAAAATCAGAGACTCGCTTCTTAGTGAAAATAAATATAGAATTCCTTAGAAAATTTCTTATACCATTGGAGAGTCGTGTGATGTCTTCTTACAGAGTTGGAGGGGCATGTGGCCAGGGATTTTCTTGCAGATTTTTAGCTTGGGTGTTGATCATAGCTCTTGATCATTGGATATAATCTCGACATTGAATTCTCTACATGATTCTCAGTTTAGATCTCGAATGGATCTTGGAGTCGTTATTGACCTTCATTATCTAATTGGTAAGGTTGGAGCATCACTGTAGGCCGAGCTAACCTAGTTTAGTCCAGCCGACCTGGTAGGTTTCTCACCTGACCTGGTTTGGCTGAGTCTGGTGCCAAGTTGTTCAGGTATGAGGTAGAGAAGGCCGAGCCGATCTGGTATAAGACCAGTAAGGCTGAGCTGACCTCGTATAAGGCCGAGAAGGTCGAGTTGACCTGGTATAAGGCCGACTTGACCTAGTATGAGGCTGAACTGACCTAGTATGAGGTCGAGAAAGCCGAGCTGACCTGGTATGAAGCTGCACCGACTAGAACTCCCTATTTGCGATGATATATGCCTAGCTAGCAAAGTGTGTTGAACTCCATATCAGAAGGTTTTTCCTCTTTTTTATGGAAAAATAATTATTCTATATAAACAACTATTTTATTTTATACTTTTATTTATTTCCATCTTAAAAAACATGCTATCCTATGGAAGTTCCACCTTTATCCTTGTAGCTGCCAAGAAAATGCTAAATTGATGTATGACATTGAAGCAAGATTGCTGGGCTCTTGTAAGGATATTCATGGTTTTAACAACTGTGAGAACTGCTAGAAATGTCCTTATTAACAATTATCCCTGTTATTGCAGTGTTACCTCATAATTGAAGCTTCTAGAATTATCTAAAAAAGTTTAATCAGTTTAATCAAACTAAAGATGGATTATATTATATCAATAATAAAAAAAGAGGAAATGATTTCAACGTCTCTCATCCTTCCCTTATTTTAAAGGCAACACTTGAATAGACTTAGAAATGACTTTGAATCCAAAGGAAATTGCAAACATGTACCTCTAAATCTCTCTACGGTCCAAATGACCATATCATAGCTATAAAAGTGGGTTGTGATTTGACTGAGGTCTGATCTTCATATCTTGAGAGCGTCAAACGACAACCACTTATGTGGCTGTGATAGGCCCGCGTGGACTGTGTGGTGATTTAAAGCTGTAGATGATTTCATCACCTTTGAATCCCAAATGAGTCAAGAAACAAAAATAAATAAAAAAGAAAAAAGAGAGGAAAAGAACATTCGAACAAAAAAATAGAGGAAAATGGCATAAAGTAAAAGAACATTAAAAGTTTGAAAAGAATCATTAAACTAAAAAAGTGTGCAGTTGAAAAAGCTGGTGGTCAATAAAAGACATCAAATTAAAAAAATACATCATGTGTCAATCAATGCAGGATAATAAAGGTCTGTTTCAAAACAGATAATCATTCTCCTAATGAAATTCTGCTCCTACAAGACTACTTTTCTAGTTTTCTTACCGTGTGGCAAAGGGCGAATGAGATTAGGTATGAATAAAGTTCATATTAAGTGTGAAGAGTATCAAGGGGCTGACGCATCAGCGCACATACATTTTTTTTTTTGCTTGTGGGAGGGGGGGAAAGGCGCTTATCACTTTTCAGCGTTGATGTGGGGGTAGTACTAACTTCTTTCGTACCTAATCTTCTAGGATGGCGAGGCCTATGAGGTGATTAACATCATTTAATCAAATTTATTTTTCATTTTTCTTTTTAAAGTTGGATGGAATGAGGACAGAGTCGACAGACCACCAACAGTAATAGATATTCAAGAGAACGTAACAAAGATTGAAGGTATTTACTATTGAATTATGAAATGTTCAACTCTTTCTTAACCCATGGGATGGAACTCTCGGCAGAATCTGGTTAACAAGGACGAGAATGGAAAGAATCAATCTCTCAAGATTATAAAACCAAAGCATAATCACGTATGGGAAAAGACCGAGCAGTTTAGAGGCCTTCATCCCGAGCCAACCAATTAATATTGCAGACAAATTCTTGTCATTTTAGGGTTATATGTAACCTAAGAGGTGTTTAATCGATTGGACAGTTTAAATTGAGGCACGTACACCCATTTGACAGATATAACTCAAAAGTCTATATAAAAGCCTCGTTTATTTCGCCTCCAAACGGCATATCTGACCAAATGCCTCTATAACTTTTTATCACTTCTTTTTATGGTCAAGCATTTTAATATGAAGTTGAGAATGTAACCATCATATAGGACAGCTTTGTTATGATGTTGGAAAATCTTAAAGACCATCTGGCATCCAGGCTTTCGGGCTAAGAGGGTATACCTGTTGGAGGTGTCTTGAATTCACACGGCTGAAGATACCAAGAGTCAATAAAAAAACCATTTGTTTTAGTATTTTGTTTATTTGGGTCTCTTAAGACCTTAACTTAGTAAGGTTTTCTTGGGTGTGTGTGTCATCTATAAATGATACTTTTTATGGGTTTTAGTGGTGTAAGAAGACAATGGAAGATTTGCGAAACTAAGGCACAAGTCAAGACTTTGTCCAACAAGTAAAAACATATTTTGTGTGGAAAGTTTGCAATATTTTTCCTTTGGTTTTGGGAACTTGTCATTGTACATTCTGTAATCTCTTTATTCTTCATCTTAGTGAAAGTTCTTAATCATTTTCATCTATGGATGTAAACAAATTAGCTGAACCATATTAAATATTGTCTCTTGTGATTGTTCTTTGCCATTTTCTATTTTCTCGTTTTGTTTTATATGCTTGAATCTGATTCGTATTTGTTTTGCTATATTTTTTTGACACAATAATGCCATTCATAAAATGTTTTTTTTTTGTGTGTTTGTGTATTCTAATATAAAAACAGTTCTCTCTCTCTGTCCGCTTATAGGAAAACATCATTTTTCTACGTAACGGTTTAATAAGGAAAAATAAGCTGTATCCAACAGTACCATGTATTGTGCAGGCATAGAATTTGCCTACTCATGGCACACTTCACCATATGTAGAAGCCAACTTTTTCTGAGACTTCAACTCTAAGGAGAAGTGTGGTACAACCACCAAGACATTGAGGCAGTGACAAGAAAATGCGAGATTGGTGCACCATGTGGCAACCATTTCTAAACAACAACCATTATTACTAGGGGTGGGCGTGAGCCGGGCTAGCCCCAACCCGACCCTCAAATTGGCCCAAAAAAGCCCAGCCCAAGCTAGGCCCGACAAGGGCCCGAGGCCCGCACTTTTATTGAGGGTTGGGCTTGTGCTTACCTCGGCCCAGCCTGAGGGCCGAACTTTTACATACATAATATATATGTATTATATATTATATACTAATTATTTTAAAATTATCAATAGTATATAGC
>JAOXJP010174580.1:0-12597 GCA_025762735.1 Platanus orientalis
CCTATCTCATCTCATGAGATCAAATAATTACCCATATAAAGAAACAAATTCATGTGATGATAGAATACTAATTATTAATAATTAAATAATTAATTAACCATGCTTATATTTTATGTGAATGGCTTTGTCAGGACACATATTTCTAACAGGCAACAACAATTTTTTTCATAGATCTATTGAAGCCAAAAGAAGTAAAAATCATATCAAAAGAATTAAGTTGAATGATGCCCAAATTATTGAAGATGAAGATGGCATCAAGGAGGAAGCTGAAAAATATTTCCAGGAGATCCTAGCCCCTATAGGCCTCCTGTCTCCTAGAGTTACTCAATGGCAACCGGATGTGATTCTGAATGACGAACAAAAAGCTCTTCTAGTGAGGGAGACTGATGAAGAAGAGAAAAAATGTTATCTGGAATTCCAAGGAGGAAACTGCTCTAAGGCCTAATGGCTTCTCCCTTTCTTTCTTCAAATCTGCATGGGAATTGGTGGGAAATGATGTGATCCTGGCGATCAAATATTTTTTCCAGACAGGTAAACTTTTGAGAGAAACAAATGCTACATTCATCACTCTTGTCCCAAAAGTTCTGGAGGCAGATAGTTTCAAAGATTATAGACCACTATCATTATGCAACCTACTATACAAGTTTATCTCAAAGATCATGTCCAATAGATTGAAACTTGTTGTGAGATCTCTAATCTAGCCAAACCAAATAGCCTTCATTAAAGGGAGGAGTATTGTGGAAAACATTCTGTTATGCCATGAAATAGTAAGAGGCTTGGAGAGAAGCAATCATAGCCTTGCTATAATTATGAAGATTGACTTGAAGAAGGCTTATGATTCAGTGTCCTGGGACTTTATTAAGAGGACACTAGAAAAGATGAACTTCCCACAACAATTTATAACATGGATAATGGAATGTATAACATGCCCCAAATTTTCTGTTTTGGTAAATGGTAGTCTTGCAGGATTTTTCTCAAGCACACGTGGCCTCAGACAAAGTGATCCAATCTCTCCTCTTCTATTTTGCCTAGCCATGGAAATTTTTTCATCCTTACTTGAGAAAGAAGTGAGTGATGGGAAAATATCCCTAATTCCAAAATGCAAAGGTACGCATTTGTCTCATTTGATTTTAGCAGATGACTTGATGATATTTTCTAAAGTAAACAAGGAGTCATTGGAAACAGTCAATAGAGTCCTAATTCATTTCTCAGTGACATCAGGGCTCCATGTAAACAAAGAAAAATCTACTCAAATCTTTGGAGGAGTTACAGCAGAGATGACTGAACAACTGCACCACATAACAAGATTCAGCCTCGGGGCATTGCCCATGAGGTATATCTTGGTGTCCCTTTAATCTCAAGTCGCCTCTCCTTCCAGGATTGCTCAAGTATTGTAGAGAAGGTCCAGAAGAGGTTAGCGGGCTGGAAAAATAGGCCATTATCTTATGCAGGCCGGTTAACTCTTATTATATCGGTGCTTCAAGGCTCTTAGTTATATTGGTCTGGTATTTTTGGACTTCCTGGAAGAATCAAAAGACAGATTGACTCTATCTTTGCTCGATTCTTGTGGTCAGGCCTGGAACTGAAAAAGAAACTCCATGCAGTCAGGTGTGATGGAACATATATGGTGGCTAGCGATAAACAAAGAGAACCTATGGGTGAGGTGGATCCATGAGAAGTACTTAAAGCACGACTCTCTGTGGACTGTTAAAATGCCAAGAGATTGTTCATGGTCTTGGAGAAAGCTTATCAAAATGAGGGACTGTATGGAAAGCTACACTAAGACTTTGATTGGTAACGGCTTAAATACAAAATTGTGGCTAGAAAATTGACATCCCAAGGGCATTTTAATAAAGCACTATGGAGATCGAATCAGATATGTGACCGTTGGGGCCTGGACCTAATTTTTGAAAAACCAAAGCAATTGCTGTTCACTTGGCCCATGCCACCAATAGGACATTGGGTCTTATCGTGTGATGGATCTATGCAACCAAACCATGGAGGATATGGAGGATTAGTGAGAAATGAGCACGGAGTTGCGATTGTTAGGTATGCAGGGAAATCCTCGATCTTACATGTCTTATAGCTAGAGATGTACGCTTGATGTAGAGGCTTGGAGATTGCTAGAGAGAATGGAATCTCAGACATTGTGGTGCACATGGATTCCAAATTGGGAGTTGATATCATCAAAAACAAAATTTCTTGTCCTTGGAAGGTGCTTAGCCACAAGAAAAGGATTGAAGATTCAAGCATGATGTTTAATAGTGTTGAAATCATACATGTATGGCGTGAAGCAAATCAGCCAGCTGACTTTCTGGCTAGTTTGGGCAATGTCCATGATGAGGTGATACTTGATGCAACAGAAATCCCTACTTGTTCGTAGCAGCGTATTTCTAAATATGTAAACCAATGTATCTATAAGAGAATGTAACTTTTTAGTCGGTTAATGAAATTATTTACTTATCGAAAAAAGAAGAAAAAAAAACCCATGGGTACATTACTTCGTACCAAATTATTGAGTTCAGCACCGCAAGACCACATGTGCATAACTCCATACCATATTGACGAGTTGTGCAACAAAAGCCCCTACGTGCTAAAGTTTTCACTATTTTACGAGTTGTGCTCGACAATCCCACCCATGCATAACTTCGTGGCCTTTTTTGGAGTTGTGCACTAAGTGCGCTCACACACATTACTTCTAACCAATTCTTTGAGTTTTCCATCACAAGCTCCCACGTTTATAACTCCAAACCAGTTTTTTAGTATTTGTGCACCACATGCCCAAATGTGCGGAACTTTGTTTGCTACCCACAAGTGCAGAATTTTGTATTTTATTTAGGAGTTGAGCACCACATATGCACATGTGCCCAATTTCAGACCTTAATCTTTGTGTTGTCGACCTTAATCCCACTCGTGTATAAATTGATACTACGCTTGGTTGTTGACCTCCACAAGCCCAAACGTATACTACTTTCAAGCTGTTTGAATGGGTTGTGCAACAGAAGCCCACACTTACACAACTTTGTACCTAATTTAGGAGTTGTGCACCACAATCAAGCACACGTGTAATTTGGCACCATTTTCAAGAGTTGTGCACCATACCACCACACGTGCATAACTTCGTGCCATTTTATGAGTTGTGCACAACAATCCCACACATGCATAACTTTACACCAAATTTGAGAGTTGTGTACTTGGGCCCTACGTGTATAACTTCATATCATTTCTAGATGTTGTGCACCTTGAACCCAC
Organism: Platanus orientalis; assembly: GCA_025762735.1. NCBI lineage: Eukaryota > Viridiplantae > Streptophyta > Magnoliopsida > Proteales > Platanaceae > Platanus > Platanus orientalis. The sequence continues at coordinate 3,253 of JAOXJP010174580.1, forward strand.
ATTTACTTATTTTTTTACCTTATTTTGGAATAGTGCACCACTAGCCCACATGTGCATAACTTTGTACTAGTTATACGAGTTGTGCACCACAATTCTATACGTGCGTAACTTCATTCCAGTTTTAGGGGTTGTACAGCACATACCCCACATGCAAAACAGTGTACCATTTAAAGGAGTTTTGCCATACAACCTTCACATGTGCAACTTTGTGGCATTTCAAGGAGTTGTGCTCCAAAAGCCACAATGTGCTTACGTTTGCACCATTTTTAAGAGTAGTGCACCACAATCCCACACGTGCATAACTTCAAGCCAATTTTAGCAATTATACACTATAAGCCCACCGATACATTACTTCGTACCAAATTATTGAGTTCAGCACCGCAAGAAGACATGAGTATAACTCCATACCTTATTGACAAGTTGTGCAACACAAGCCCCCACGTGCGGAAGTTTGCACTACTTTCATAGTTGTGCTCGACAATCCCACACGTGCAAAACTTCGTGTCATTTTTAGGAGTTGTGCACTAAGTGCGCACAAGCACATTACTTCTTACCTATTCTTTGAGTTGTGCGACACAAACTCCCACGTTTATAAATTCCACTTTTATAATATTTGTGCACCACATGCCCAAATGTGCGTAACTTTGTTCCTTATTTAGGAGTTATGCAGTTCTAACCACAAGTGCAGAATTTTGTACTTTATTTAGGAATTGGGCACCACATACGCACATGTGCCCAATTTCAGACCTAATCATGAAGTTGTGGACCATAATCCCACTCGTGTATAATTTGATACTATTGGTTGTTGAGCCCCACAAGCCCAAACGTGCATACCTTCGGGCTGTTTGAATGCGTTGTGCACCGCATGCCCACACTTGCACAACTTCATACCTAATTTAGGAGTTATGTACCACAATCAACCACATGCGTAATTTGGCACCATTTTCAAGAGTTGTGCACCATACCACCGCATGTGCATAACTTTGTGCCATTTTTATGTATTGTGCACTACAATCCCACACATGCATAACTTTACACCAAATTTGAGAGTTGTGTACCATAGACACCTACGTGTATAACTTTATACCATTTTAAGATGTTGTGCACCTCTAACCCACATTAATATTTTTGTACCTTATTTTGGAATTGAGCTGCACTAGCCCACATGAGCGTAACTTTGTACCAATTACACAAGTTGTGCACCACAGGTCTACTCTTGCATAACTTTGTAGCAGTTGTAGGGGTTCTTCCACACATCCTCCATGTGCAAAACTTCATACCATTTATAGGAGTTGTGCAACACAACCTTCACATGCACAACTTTGTGGCATTTCAAGGAATTGTTCTCTACAAGCCACCATGTGCATATGTTTGCACCATTTTTAAGAGTAGTGCACCACAATCCCACACGTGCAAAAGGTTAAGCCATTTTTAACAATTATGCACTATAAGCACACAGGTACATTACTTCATACCAAATTATTGAGTTTAGCACCGCAAGACCACATGTGTATAACTCCATACCATATTGACGAGTTGTGCTACATAAGCCTCCACGCGCGGAAGTTTGCACAATATTAAGAGTGGTTGTCCGATAATCCCACCCGTGCATAACTTCGTGCCATTTTTAGGAGTTGTGCACTAAGCACGCACACACACATTTCTTACCTATTCTTTGAGTTGTGCATCACAAGCTCCCACGTTTATAACTTTGTACCATTTTTTTAGTATTTGTGCACCACGCCACCACATGCCCAAATGTGCATAACTTTGCTCCCTATTTAGGAGTTGTAGAGTCCTACCCACAAGTGCGGATTTTTATACTTTATTTAGGAGTTGGGCACCACATACGCACATGTGCCCAATTTCATACCTTATCTTTGTGTTGTCAACCATAATCCCACTCGTGTATAACTTGATACTACGCTTGGTTGTTGATCTCCACAAGGCCAGATGTGTATACCTTTGGGCCGTTTGAATGGGTTTTGCACCAGAACCCCACACTTGCACAACTTCGTACCTAATTTTGGAGTTGTGCACCACAATCAACCACACGCGTAATTTGGCACCATTTTCAGGAGTTGTGCACCATACCACCACACGTGTAACTTCATGCCATTTTTAGGAGTTGTGCACTACAATCCCACACATGCATAACTTTGCACCGAATTTGAGAGTTGTGTACTTGGGCCCTACATGTATAACTTCATATCATTTTTAGATGTTGTGCACCTCTAACCCACATGTACACGTATTTTTGTACCTTATTTTGGAAAAGTGCACCACTAGTCCACTTGTGCGTAACTTTGTACCAATTATATGAGTTGTGCACCACAATTCTACACGTGCGTAACTTCGTACCAGTTGTAGGGGTTGTGCAGCACGTCCTCCACGTGCAGAACATTGTACCATTTATTGGAGTTGTGCCACACAACCTTCACATGTGCAACTTTGTAGCGTTTCAAAGAGTTGTGCTCCACAAGCCACCATGTGCTTATGTTTGCACCATTTATAAGAGTAGTGCACCACAATCCCACACGTGCATAACTTTAAGCCATTTATGGTAATTATACACTATAAGCCCACGGGTACATTACTTCGTACCAAATTATTGAGTTCAGCACCTCAAGAACATGTGTATAACTCCATACCATATTGATGAGTTGTGCAACACTAGCCCCCACGTGCAGAAGTTTGCATTATTTGAAGAGTTGTGCTCGACTCCCACACCTATGTAACTTCATGCCATTTTTAGGAGTGTTGCACCAAGTGCACACACACACATTACTTCTTACCTATTCTTCGTTCTATTTTTTTAGTATTTGTGCACCACATGCCCAAATGTGCGTAACTTTGTTCCCTATTTAGGAGTTGTGCAATCCTACCCACAAGTGTGGAATTTTGTGGTGGGGATGGCCTAAATCTTGAAGCAATGTCAGTGTTCAACAACTGTCTTCATAATGAAGAATTAGATGATCTAAAATGGTGGGGTTAGAAAATGACTTGGTGGAACAAACAAGAGGGGGTGGACAAAATTGAGTGCAAATTAGATCGGGTGCTGATAAATGAGGAATGGAATGGAACTTTCCCTTGGGCTAATGCAAATTTTCTGTTGCCTGGAGTGTCAGACCACTCTCCATGTGTAGTGGATACAAGAGAAATGAAGGATACTAGACCAAAGCCATTTAGATTCTTTGATATGTGGGCCGAACATGAGGATTTCTTGGAGGTGGTAAGGGTAGCTTGGGACATTCATGTGACAGGAGATCCTATTTTTACACTTGTTCAAAAGTTGAAGTCTGTTAAATGGAAATTGAAGAAATGGAGTCGGGAATCATTTGGAATGGTGGACAAGAAAGTGGAACTTCTCCATAATGAGATGTTTCAAATCCAAGAAGCTAGAAGAGTAACATTGGATGGTAGAATTTTGGCAAGAAGGGAAAAAGAAGTCTCTAAAATACTCAGAGGCTCTAAAACTGGAGGAAAGTAAGCTGAGACAAAAATCTAGAATACAATGGTTAGAATTGGGTGACGGCAACAATAAATTCTTCCATAGGTCCATGTTAGCCCGAAGAAATATAAATCAAATCTGGAAGATCAAAGCAGAAGATGGGAGAATTATTGAAGATGAAGATGGAATTAGGGATGAAGCAGAGAGATACTTTAAAGAAATATTAGCTCCCACAGAACCAATGATCCCTGGTAATGATCAATGGCAACCAAACAGGGTCTTAGATGATGTCCAGAAGGCAACCTTAATTCGTGAGGTGAATGAGGATGAGATAAATGAAGTAATATGGAATGGTACGGAAGAAAAATCCCCTAGACTGGATGAGTTCACTCTTACATTCTTTAAATCAGCCTGGGAAATAGTGGGGAGAGAGGTAATCCATGTCATAACTTTGTACCAGTTATATGAGTGGGAAATAGTGGGAAATAGTGGGGAGAGAGGTAGTCCCTACGTGTATAACTTCATACCATTTTTAGATGTTGTGCACTCTAACCCACATTAACGTATCTTTGTACCTTATTTTGGAATTGAGCTCCACTAACCCACATGTGCATAACTTTGTACCAGTTATACGAGTTGTGCACCACAAGTCTACTTGTGCGTAACTTCGTACCAGTTGTAGGGGTTCTGCAGCATATTCCCCACATGCAAAACATCATACCATTTATTGGAGTTATGCAACACAACCTTCACATGCACAACTTTGTGGCGTTTCAAGGAGTTGTGCCCCATAAGCCACCCAGTGCATAAGTTTGCACAATTTTTAAGAGTAGTGCACCACAATCTCACACGTGCAAAACATCAAGCCATTTTTAGCAATTCTGCACTATAAGCCCATGGGTACATTACTTCATACCAAATTAGAGTTTAACACCGCAAGACCACATATGTATAACTCCATACCATATTGACGAGTTGTACAACAAGCCCCCACGTGCGGAAGTTTGCACAATTTTAAGAGTTGTGCTCAATAATCCAACCCGTGCGTAACTTCGTGCCATTCTTAGGAGTTGTGCACTAAGCGCACACACACACATTACTTCTTACCTATTCTTTGAGTTGTGCATCACAAGCTCCCACGTTTATAACTTCGTACCATTTTTTTAGTATTTGTGCACTACATGCCCAATATGCGTAACTTTGTTCCATATTTAGGAGTTGTGCAGTCCTACCCACAAGTGTGGAATTTTGTACTTTATTTAGGAGTTGGACACCACATACGCACATGTTCCCAATTTCAGACCTTATCTTTGTGTTGTCGACCATAATCCCACTCGTGTATAAGTTGATACTACGCTTGGTTGTTGAGCTCCATAAGGCCAAACGTGTATAGCTTCGGGCCGTTTGAATGGGTTGTGCACTAGAAGCCCACACTTGCACAACTTCGTACCTAATTTAGGAGTTGTGCACCATAATCAACCACACGCATAATTTGGCACCATTTTCAAGAGTTGTGCACCATACCACCGCACGTGTGTAACTTCGTGCCATTTTTAGTAGTTGTGTAGTCAGAGAAGGGTGAAACATTCAAATTACTAGATATCTTTTCTTCCAAGTTACTTAAAAGCTTAAATCTATCGAAAATAAACTAAGAACTTGGAATAAGGAGGGTTTTGGCCGTGTAGATACACAAAAAAAGACCTTGAGAGAAGAGATGTTCAAACTTCAAGATGCTAGAAGACTCAACCCAAATGATGAAAATTTGAATAAGAAGGAAAGGTAAGCGACAAAGAAACATATTGAATTCCTTAAAGTGGAAGAAAGTGTTTTAAAGCAGAAGGCTCTGTAAATTGCCTAAATCTTGGGGTTGACAACAATGGATTTTTCCACTGGAGTATTGGGCAAAAAAGAAACAAAAATAATATTAGACACATTAGTGATGATGATGGCCAACAACTGGAGAGTGAGGATGCAATTCGGGATGAGGTTGAACATTACTTCAAGAAAATACTTGCTCCAAATCCAACTTGCAACACCACAGATTATCAATGGCAGCCAGATGCATTGTTAAATGAAGATCAAAAAAATTGGTTGGTGGAGGATGTCACAGATGAGGAAATTAAAGGGGTGATATGGAATGGAAAAAAAGGAAAAGCGCCTGGACCAAATGGCTTCACCCTATCATTCTTTAAAGCTACTTGGGAAGTGGTTGGTGTGGATGTTACTACGGCTATAAAGCACTTTTCCAATACTGGGCGATTGTTGAAAGAGGTAAACTCAACGTTCATATCTTTAATTCCTAAAAAGCTAGAAGCCTCCACATTCAATGACTATAGACCTATTGCACTTTGCAATCTGATCTATAAGTTCATTACCAAAATCATTACAAACCACCTGAAGAGAGTGATGAATGCTTTGGTGCTACCTAATCAGAGTGCTTTTATAGAGGGGCACTCAATTATGGAAAATATTCTTCTTTGCCATGAAGTGGTTGGGGTTTGAAAGGAAGAATCGTACTCATGTGGCAGTAATGAAGATTAATCTGAGGAAAGCATACAACTTAGTATCGTGGGAGTTTATGAGAGAAGTGTTGAGCAAAATGGGTTTCCCCAATAAATTTACTAGTTGGGTGATGGAATAATTCGCATCTTAGGTCCAAAATTCTCTATTCTAGTCAATGGTTGTCCAAAGGGTTTTTTCATGGTACATGTGGCTTGAGACAAGGTGATCCAATATCTCCATATCTCTTTTGCTTGGCAATGGAGATTTTCTCATCTGTTCTTAAAAAGGAAATCAGCACGGGTAAATATCTCTCTTATTCCCAAATGTAGAGGCATTAGACTATCTCATTTGATATTTGCGGATGACCTAATGATTTCTTCCAAGGCTGACACACTCTCTCCTTAGAAACAATAAATAGTCCTCGATATATTCTCAAGTATTTCAAAGCTTTATGTCAATAGGAAGAAATCAACCTTAATACTTGCAGGTATTTTTGAAGAGACAGAACAACAACTCTTGGCCTATCACAGGTTTTGCTAAAGGACAACTGCCAATGAAATATCTTGGAGTACCTCTAATGGCAAGCAAGTTATCTTACAAGACTATAGACCAATCATGGAGAAGCTAAAAAGAAGACTTACTGGATGGAAAACTAGACCCCTATCTTATGCAGGCAGATTGGTCCTCATCAGGGGGATACTACAAGGTTGTTATTTATATTGGACTGGTATCTTTGGGCTCCCTAGAAGAGTTGTTAAGGAAATTGAGTTATTGTATGAGATGCATGCAATGAGTTGGGAAAATGTGTGTAAGCCTTATGAAGAATGTGGACTGAACATCAGGAGAGTCAAAGAGATGAATGGTATGAGCGTAATGAAGCATCGTTGATGGTTGGTCTCTAATAACGAAAGTTTGAGTTAAATGGATTAATACAAAATATTTAAAGCATGAATCCATCTAGACAGTTAAACAACCGGCAAACTACTTGTGGGTTTGGAAGAAAATACTAAAGGTTAGGCATCATGCTGAACCTAATGTGCTTACTTTGATTGGGAGCAAAAACAATACAAGGCTGTGGCTTGACAATGGTATGCAGATGAGGTGCTGGAAAATTTATATGGGAAGAAATCCAGTAAGAATCTGGATTGGACAAACATTGCAAGGTATCTATCTTAACTCAGGAAGAAGGTTAGCAACTAGGATTGGATGGTCCAAAAGAACTACAGCACGTATGGGATGACATTCAAAATATGGAGAAGCTTCCACATGATGAAAACGATAAGGTGGTGTGGATGGCTTCATCAAGTGGGCTGTTCACATCAACCTCAGCTTGGCCATTGAGAAGAGATAGAGGTAATGCCATGGTTTGGAGTGATGTCGTTTGGTGCCACAAGTTCATCCCAAACATAGCTTTGTGGCTTGGAGAGCTATGTCACAAAGATTACCTACCCAGAGTCGATTGTACAAACTAAATGAACACATCTCAATGTTGCTTTTGTTGGAACAATAGGGAGGATTTGGAGCATCTTTTCTCTTAATGTGAATTTAGCAAAGCAATTGGGAATTCAAACTTGAGGAAGATTTTTCCAAGAAATAGAAGGCCCATGCCATTAGCTATAGAATGTGCTTGGATCAGGATTACGTATAGGGTTCCAGTAACGGCAGTCATTGGTAAGCTTTCTTTGCTTGTATTTATAGCATTTGGAAAAAAATGAATAATCGCATATCTGCGGGCAACAACATGAGACCAGGGATATGAATGTAGAAAACATCATCTTTGATGTACAGACAAGGATTCGGGATATCACAGTTGCTCAGGAGGATAGTTTATTGTTCCAACATATATAAGCAAATTGGGATTTGAAGATAAGTGACACAAACAGGGTTCCTAAGCTTTGCACGTGGATACATCCCCCAGCATGCATATGGGCACTCTCTTGTGATGGTTCTATTACACCAAACCGGGCTGGCTATGGAGACTTAATCAGGGATCATTTGGGTGCTCCACTTGTTGCTTATGCGAGGGAGACAAAGGACAAAAATATACTTTGGTTGGAAATGTATGCCTTTTTAAGAGGACTACTTCTAGCTACTAATAAAGGATGCAATCAGATCTAGATATCCTTGGATTCGAAGGGTGTTATTGACATCATCAAGAAAGATGTGCATTACCCGTGGCAAGTAATGAACCTAGCTCATAGAATTTGGAAACTAAAGACAAAGTTTGGTGTGTTTGAAATTCAGTATGTGTGGAGAGAAGCAAATCAGCCTATTGATTTCCTTGCTTCTTAGGCTTCTAGCTATCATGAACAAATAATCATCCCAAATGACTTTCCAGCTCCTCTTAAAGATGTGATCTCAAAGATGCCACTCAATATACATACTCTAGGATGTAATCTTTTTTTATTCAATACAAATATTACTTATCTAAAAATAAAAAGATTTATGCATTAAAAACAACAATGGCACAAGTGTCTAATTCTCAAGTTATTCAACTAAGATTATAATCACAACTTAAACTACTCATTGTAGTATAAACATGATATTCAACATAAATATAAGAACATAAAGTCATCAAAATGAATTATAACATGCCCCAAAGAAGTAGTTGCAAGCTAATGGAAATTACAGACCCACGAATCTAATAAAAAGCTTGAACTTGAAATTATAAGGTTTGTTGGTGTCATTCATAGTACTCCATTACCCTTAAAGTGGATTTGTCGAGCTCCAGAGGATACACCAATGACTCACTTTGCTCTGCACAACAAATGAGCCTCCATTCAAACGACTTTAACTGTTCTTTGGTGTGTAAAATATAAGAACTCAAAAAGACGACAAAGTAAAAAATGGAAAAGATCTTTAGTAGAGAAGTTTTCTTCACTTCTCTACGTTAGAACATGAGTGTTCATTAGCAAAAGCGAACCTATGTAGGAGAAAATTTTCTATTATATAGAGAAACCTATTTTTAGCCAAAACGTTGGGTTTTCTAAAAACCTAAGGCATGGTGGTTTCTAAAAATTAAAACTCTTAAGAGTATTTAGTACCTACAATCAATATAGATGAGGTTTTGAATATATTTAAATATATTGCTAAATATATCAAAAGTACATAGTAACACCTACTCAATCAATATAGATTCATAAAGGGTGGATACATCTGCACCAAAAAGTGAAAATCATCCCCCCCTCCCAAAAAAAAAGTGTAAATCACTTTTTCGACACTAATGTGTCCACCTCTAATGTAGAGGCCTTACAAGTTCTTTTAAGGGGAGGGAGCACCAAATCCCTCCTCTTACCCTACAAAATCACTTCCCTCAACATGAGATGATACTTGTTAGATGTTTACCGTTCTTGAACAAAGAAATTAGTAAAATTCATTTAAACAATTATATA
>JAOXJP010174591.1:0-12597 GCA_025762735.1 Platanus orientalis
GTTCTTCCCGTGGCTAGGAAAGGTCGACCAAGGATGAGAGGGATGTCTCCATCCTCTTCCATGTCTAGAACAATAAAATAAGCAGGGAAGATGAATTTATTGACTTTCACCAACACATCTTCGATTACACCTCTCGGATGCTTAATAGACCTGTATGCCAATTGGAGAAAGATAGTGGTTTCTTTTGCTTCACCAAGATCGAGTTTATAAAAATCGCAATGCCAATAAGTCGAAAGCGTCCACTGAAGCATCAGAAGCATCAATGTCTCGTGACTCTCGTCAAGTAGATGACAACTTGGCATACTTATATGCCAAAGAGTCTAAGGATGATGAGGCTCCTGTTCTTGGAGCTCCTAAAGACATTTCCTTATTGTTGAGCTTCATAACACACATTGCTGCGACAATTCGACGACGAGTTGTATTGTAAATTGATTATTTTTATTTATTATTTTTATTAAATATTGTTAATTTTTAATATTTATATTTATTAATGTTATTAACACTGTTTGTTTTGATTGTAGGAGTGGGAACCGCTTAATTGCTTATCTCACAACCAAAAGATTAATGAGTGGGTGCTTGAGAGATTTAATCCTCCCAACGAGATGTTCCAATTAATGATCAGTACTTCCGGCCTGTACCCCTTGTCACAGCATTGTAAGTGTCATCGTTGGTAGAGAGATGGTATCTAGAGATTAGTACTTTTCACATGCCGTTCGGGGAGATAACCATTACCTTAGACGACGTCTCATCTCTACTTGGGATTCCCATTGTTGGTTGTCTCAATTTTCGAGGAGAAGCTATCATTGCGGTCACCTTAGTGTCCATCCAATTGGGAGTGTTGTCCTAGAATGTGAAGGAAGAGCTTCAAGCCGTTTGGGGTACGTCTGTGCTGTTAGAGTGGTTGATGACTATGTTTTGGAATGTGAATGAAGAATTTGATCTGGCCCGAATTGAGTGTGTAGCCAATGCTTACTTGTTATTTTTATTGACTTGTACGCTATTCGTTAACAAGTCTTTTACGCGGGTGTCGGTTGTATATCTAAAGCTATTAACAAATCTGTGAGAAGTGCAGGACTATGCGTGGGGTGCTGCAACCCTAGCCTATCTTTACTGTCAACTAAGAATGGCGAGTCGGGTGAGTGAAAATAGATCGCAATGTACATCACATTGCTTAAGGGTTGGATTTATAAGCACTTTCCTCCCTTTACACCTAATCGTAATCTATCATACACCAAAAACGAACCACGGGTCTATAGATGGACTTCGAGGAAAGAGACTGGGCCACTTGGAGTGAACCTGAGGGTCATGTAGAAAACATTTGATGCATTACACGTTAATGATGTATTACATTAAACATACATTTGTTTACACCAGTTACGTAGATTTTTATTTAAATTATATAGATTTAACTATTACATTGATTACTTAATTGACGTTTGTTTGAACTTGTTTTTGCAGGTGTGCTGATCCTCATACAAAGACCCCATATGATATGTTTCATGCGAGTGAGGAGACTGTATACCTGCTTCGTGACATTTCGTTAGATCCAACCGCTGCTCCCCAAGATATAAGTGCTCTAAATGCTTCTGATAAGCGCACTTTCCGCACTTTCTTCCGCATGCGCCGTAATGACAAAAATTAAAGATGAGCGAGAGAGAGAGAGACATATGTAAACATAAACTTTTTTACCAATAAATATACATTCATCCCTGTACTTTCTGTATTTTGTTTCTTAATATTATTTTTTGGTAGGTTTGCTTGAGATGCTTAACTGTCACACTTTACTTGATGTGCAACTACAAACCATTCCCAATTCCTTAACAAAAAAAATTGACACATTAAACTGTTTCCACTTCAGAGTTGGAAATTAAAGTAAGCAACTTGTATCCCCTTAAACAAATATGATATGCACTAGGGGAATAAAAAAGGTTAAAGTTTGTAGGTTATAAGCTCCCTCAACAAAAGCAATGTGTGACAGTCACAATTCTAATAGAGCTAACAATATTGGTTCGATTGAGCACTCAAAATCCATTTTTTGGGTTGAACTATCTAAAGGTTCTATCTTCACTGTCTGATCCCATTGTTGGGACATGGTCAAGGTGCTGTGGGGTGAAAGACACCTGGACAAATTGAACATACCTGGGTTTGTTCGGATCTGGAGGTCCGAACAGAATAGGTTTTACACCTCCATGTTATTTAAACATACAAACTTGGGTACATGCGCAAAACAAACAAACCCATAAAAAAGTTTGAATAGACTCGGGTTTGTTTGGACCTCAAACCTTTTTTTATGGGTTTGTTTGTTTTACGCGTGAACCCATGTTTGCATGATAGTATAAGAAGTTATAAGGTTCAGGGAGTGTAGGGTTTGATATATCTTGGCTAGGTTATGAATGTATGATAATAAAAAAAGAACCCCCAGAAAGGTGTTACTGAATACAACATATCTTTATTATAAAAAGAACTGTTAAACTATAATTACTAAATACATCAATTGTTTAAATGTAATGTATCTTGTATAGAAACATCCAAACTAACGTCTCTGAATTATTTTATCCGGGGTTGATATGCTGAAAGCTCCCATCTAGTTGCAATGGGATCTCGATACCGATACCAGTTCATCGCTATGGGCGGAATAGGATGACCCGACAATAAGAAGACCTACAAAAATATTATAACATTACGTAATGTTCACAACATTAATTGGAATAATAGCATAATGGAATGAGTGACAACAATTACCCGAATGAAATGAATTCCATTCACAAACCCAATAGTAATTTCTCAGCGGACAACTGTAGATAATGGACCTGATCTAAGTGGCAAGAATGTTAGGCATTATTGTATACTCAAGTGATATAAGATCATATCGTAACATGATGCTATGAGATGTCCGCAATATGACATGATCATCCAATATATATATCTTGGGCAGTCATCAAAGCATGATAGTAGCTAGACCCTCTCATAAACTCTCTCACGACTTTCATATATTTGTTCATAATGTGACAGATGACTCTGTAACTCATTTATTAAATCCATTCTTATCTCCAACCAACTGTCTTCGGGATATCTCAGCAATCCAACAATTTTTCTGAATCCATAATTTCCGTCAACTACCACATCTCTAGTTAATCCAGTATAAGGCCTTAACGTTGCGAGAAATGCCTGAATGAGTGATATTGATCTTTGTTCCATCACTACACAAGTTTGAAATACCTACAAAATAAATAAAGAAACATAATATGTTAAATAAACGAACATATCATAATTTACATTGTTATTAAAATATTGGGCTTACCTTATCTTTCGGTCTCCTCTGAGGTTGTGGTCATAAGGATTGCAACGGAGTGTTAGTCATATTTGTAGTTAAGGTGGTGAATGACTATCCTACATTGAAGATAAAATTTTGAATTCAGACGGTTTATGCTGCATACATGTGTTAATCTTCACATGTGGGCAACCTTTTACAGTTGTCTTCACCTCCGATTCCATTAGATGTGAACTGTTCGACGCTACTATCTCTCTCAACTTCTTCAGCATCTATAACTTCCTTGTGGGATCGTATTCATTGAACTGTTGCACAAACATCTGTAAGTCATCAGTACAATCCAAATGCTGACCTAACTGGGTTAAGGTACTTAGCATGTCAAGCTTATGTCAATGCAAATGTATAGAATCAAGGGGAATTAGGTCACCTTTCCTCATGTACTATGCAATCTCATGTGCTCATGGCAACTCATACGTGCGTTGACAAACACAACCACATACAACAACATCAACACTAACAAAATTGGCCCATTTCACCTCAAACGAAACTATCTCCATCACCTTTATAGAAATGTTTCCTCGAAGCTCTTTAAGTTTGACGACTGTCTTACTCTTTCTCAAAAGATGCTTTTATGTTTGTATGTTGCAACTCAAACAACATATGTATACTAGTCTAGGAGGACTCAGAATCCCCTTTATTCCATCCGAGTTGCCTCTTTAGTTTTGTATGTGCTCTCTCAACCTTATTCATTGTAGTTGTCTTAAAATGCATCAATCGATCCGTCCAAGTAACCACAAATCTATCTTTATATACATCTAGCCAATTACTTCGCACATATTTGAGTGCATCCAGATACGTGCTGAATTTATAATTCAATGATGCGAGATTTTGAAAGTATTCTTTTTGTCGTTGACAACACCAATAGAATTTAACTCATGATGAACCTGTCCCAGTTCTCTTTTGTTCAGAACATATTCTTAGACTACACAAAAACATTCTACTGATGTGTCATCTACAAAATAAATGTGTAGTAGTAGGAAACACTATAAAGATTGCATTCATCAAAGTCACCTCCATGTCCGTCACAATAACATGAGCATGAGCACTATCACCGATTGTATCACGCAAAACACTTAGTGCCCATGCCAAGTTATCTTCTCTCTTATATTGGAGATATACAAAGGCTACAATGAAGGTCATGTCAATGGATGTCAATCCAACAATCTCTAAAAGGGGCATACGATACCTATTTGTCTTGTAGGTGCAATCCATGATCAAAACATGTGGAAATGTACGTAGTAATTCCAAACTAACCGGATGTGTCCAAAACAAATCAGTCACAGTCTCGGTATCATCGATTTGTCTATTGCACTCGATGTATCCATGCTCTACCAACTGTCCCAATAATTGCTGCATTTGAGATCTTCCATTTTTCTCCGTTGTTCTATGTCTTTGTCGTGCATTGTATACTGTCTTCATTGTGGTAACATTTAAGGGGTCTCTTTGTTTTAGTGCAGCCAAAATGTCCTTTAATTGTACCATACTCTTGGACATATCAACCAATAACGAAGTCTCTTCTTGTGACAGTCTCAAGCATATGAATGTCCCTCAAGATGATCCACAACCGAATGATTATGCACACCACACACTACTGACAAAATTTAATCATCATCAGTGGATAGCTTTTTACTCTTCAATTCAAATAGACATCCACATTTCTTGGTACCTGACACCACATGTTTTTTATTTTGATTCACATCTTTCTTAGGCTCTCTGTACTACCCACTCTTCTCATATGCAAGGATAATTCTTGGCTTCTTTGAGGAAGCACTAGAATCTAACTTCTTGGTGACAATGACAACCATTTCTTCGCCTAACCTCGGCTACCCACTTACATAAGTCTGCTCGACTCTTAAATATCTAAAAAAAAGTAATCGCATAAAAATTGAAGCACAATAACTCAGAAAATCTTTGCACAGTAAGTTGTGGATGACATTAGCATAATTCTTAAGAAAGCTTAAAGGGTGGGCCTTATTGGGGGTTTTAGAGTGGGTGATGGAAAGCAGATGGTTTCACATCTACAATTTGCAGATGATACAATTTTATTCATTGAAGCAGAAGAAGTTTCTATTAGAAACATAAATTTTTGCCTAAAATTTTTTGAATTCCTCTCAGGTCTCAAGATAAATATGCCAAAGTCTTGTATGGTTGGGATAAATATTGAAGATCAAAAGTTAAGGGATTTTGCTAACTTGGTGGGATGTGGGACTGCACAATGGCCAATTAAGTACTTGGGCCTCCGCCTTTTTTTGGGACCCAGTGGTGGAGAAAGTCTCCAAGAAACTATCTTGATGGAAGGAAAGATATATATCTTTGGGAGGTAGAATCACTCTAATTAAGGTAGCCGGTATACTATATGTCACTTTTCAAAATGCCTAGGAAAGTGGCTACCAATCTTAAGAAATTGCAGAGGGATTTTTTATAGGAAGGAGGTTGTGAAAAGAATGATCATCTTATGAGATGCGAGGATGTAGAAAAATCCAAAGTGTACAGTGGGTTAGGAATTGGGAGATTGAAAGAGAGAAATCAAGCTTTATTAGGTAAGTAGTTGTGGCATTTCTATATGGAGAGACACTCCTTATGACAATCCATTAGTGCTAGCATATATGGTATGGATGCAAATGGGTGGGATTGTCGTACAATTTCCTCCTATTCTCATTCCCTAATGTGGAAGAATGTCTTGCAAATCGCCATCTTTTTTACCCTCATACTCGCTTTGGTCTTAGTTGTGGCGATCATATAAGGTTCTAGAAAGATCTTTGGTGGGGGGATCATACTTTGGCTTCTCTTTATCCTCGTCTTTTTCGGTTGTCTTTGCAAAATGATGATAGTGTTGTTGCAATCCTATCTTTTTTCTCCAATTCTAGTTTGTTGTGGAATTTTAATTTCTCTCATGAGCTTCTTGATAGGGAGACTCCTATGGTTGTTCATCTAAAAAAATTGTTTAACGATGTTTATGTTTCTTCTCGAGATCCCGATGTTCAAGTATAGTCTCTTTCCTCTTTGGGTGTATTTACAATGAAGTCCCTATTCTTAAGTATTGTTGGTGGCCCCCCTAGAGTTAAGGCATTTTCATGGTTGACATATTTTAATTGAGTAAATACTTTAGATGTACTTCAAAGGCGTCGCTCGTACATGTGTTTATCACCTCATATGTATGTTCTATGTGGAAATGAGGGAGAATCTTCTAACGATATTTTCCTTCACTGCTCTTATGTGAGGAAAATTTGGGACTGTATTGTCAAAGAATTGAACATTTATTGGGGTGATGCCAGAGAACGTTATGTCTCTAATGTTTTCATAGGGAGGAAATGGAGGGGGGAGCTTTTGGTATTAGAGAGAGCCTATTTCTTGGGATTACTACTTAAGGCATTATGTGTGGTATATGGAGAGAGAGAAATCAACGAATCTTTGAGGGAGTTAAAAAGGAGTTTTAGGAGATGCGAGATGCTATCATTCGGGAGGTGGGTTCATGGTTGATAGTGACTCTTAAGTATGAGGAAATTTCATTAAATGACTTTGTTAGAGATTGGAAAGTATGTATCTCCTCATCTAATTTCCCTAAGGTGATTATTGCTTAAGAGTGGGTCCCCCCTTTGAGGGGCCATCACAAATGGAATTTTGATGGATCAATAGTGGGTAATCCGGATCCATCCGATTTTGGAGGATTATTGCAGGATGATGAAGGTAAAGTTGTTTGGGTAATTAGTGCCCTTTGGGGAGTGGTGACTCAATAAGGGTTGAACTGCTTAATTTGCTAACTGGTTTGAGAGAGATTAAATCTCTTGGCAAGCATGGGTGCCTAGTGGAAAGTGACTCAAAGGTGGTGGTTAGTTGGGATCTTGTTTTATGCGAAGGGTTATGGTCCTTAATGCATTATATTCACGAGGTCCGGGATCTTTTAAGGGATATGGTTGTTGTCCTAAGTCATATCCCTAGGGGCCAAAATGGGGATGCTGGTTTTTGGCGAAGTGGGGGAGGGAGCAGGTGGGCAGTTTTAAAGGGTCTTTCATCCTGGAACGTGAATAGTGTGTAGTGGTTTGTGGATGGTTTTTTTTGTTAGGGATGCGGTCCTTGTATCATTAATATTTCTCTATACTCTCTTTCTTTGTATTCTTTCTTTCTTTTTTGAAATAAAATTCGTTACTTATAAACAAAAAATTTAAAAACTTTACCTCATGTGTGATAAACTTACTAGTATAATCTATTACCATCTTGGCAGAAACCTTACTAAATTAGATCGAAACATCACCCTGCAATTAGAACATCGCAAAAAAATATCAATATACAATTTTGGAAAATTTAAAAAAAAAAAGAAATTACAAGACTTTTGACTGGTTTTGTTCAGACCTCAAGGTCCGAACAAACTAGGTTATGTTTGGACCTCAAGGTCCGAACAAAACCCAGTTTGCTCAAACTTGTAAGTTCGAACAAGAGGTGGGAAATTTTTTTTTTCCAAAATAAAAAATGCGTACCGTAGAACAATTTTTCTTCTCCGGTTCGACTCTTTGATGATCCATTGGGTGATTACAATGCCTTCACACAACAATGAGGGTCAAAAAATGGTAGGGTTCAATCTTGGAGCAAGAGAGGGAACGAAGGTTTTTTTATTTTATTTTTGAAGATGTATTGAGGTTTAACGAAGGAGGAGAGGGTGGGGAGAGCATTTTCATGTTTTGGGTTTTGGGTTAGCAGGGTTAGGAAGGTCATTTAACTGATGACATGGATTGGAATTTTGAAAAGTCTTAAAAAGGGGGTGTGGTGAGTACTTCTGGGGGTGCCATTACTTGCTCTTTAGGGGGATTCGGGGATTCAGCTTCGTGGTTTGTTACAGAAAATGCCTGCCATATGTTACAAATGCCCTCCGCTAAAATTTTAATTACAAAAATACAATTACTCTTACAGGAATGTGATCCCGCCATCCAGATCACAGGATCTGATTTAGTCTGATTTCAAAAAATTAAAATAATAATAATAATAAAAGAGAAAATTTTGGGGACCCATGGATCCCATCAAATATATATATATATATATATAGGTAGGCAAATTATATGAATAGATATGCATATTCAATGTGTATTAGGTCTGTTTAAAGTGAATATGGATCTACCTATCTATTTCCGACCTGAAAATATCCATATCCGTTTAAGTAAATATATGTATACTATATTCATACATTATGATATAAGTGAATACCAGGTAAAGTAGATTAATTTGTTAGGTTATAGATTTTTGTGGGATTTCGTTTTATGGATTTTGTATATAGATATATCTGGATATTTATTAAGTGAATGTTCGGTAAAGTAGATTATTTTTTTGGGAGCATATGTTCTACTCCCAATTTGTATATGGGAGCAAATGTTCTACACCAAAAAATTGTCTACTACCTTGCTCCTAGACACAAGATTGGCACGTGTGATTATTTTGAAAACCGTTTTACCCCTATACACCCCAACCTTTGTGTCTTTTTTTTTTGAGAGAGGGGGGGGGGGAAATCCTTTGTGTCTAGGAGCATGGGAGTAGACAATTTTGGGGAATAGAACATTTGCTCCCTTTGTATACTCTCCCATGCCCCCAACACAAAGGTTGGGATGTATAGGGATAAAACCATAAAAACGTATTAAAAAAAACCATGTATTAGCCTTTGTGTTTGGGGGTTCGGAAGAGTATACAAATTTGGGAGTAGAACATATGCTCTCCTATTTTTTTTTTTTTTTGTTCTCAGCATGTTATCAGAAATTTAAATCCTACCCAATATCCAATATCTTTAAGCAGGTTCGGATATGGATATGCTTATACCTGATCCATTGGCTACCCTACCTCCAAAGAGTTTAAATTAAATAGAAAAGAAAAAATTATCAGCATAACAGCAGTTCAAATCCCCTCATGTTTGGAAGACCATCACAAAAAAATTAAGAACACACAACTTTTTAGACCAAAATAATGTTTTGTCAAGGATTCACCATTCAACCCCCCCAGAGGTGTCTGTGGGCCTCAAGCAAAAAGTGTATGGGGCCCACACATCCCTGTGGGGGATGAGCAATACTTCTTGGACAGAACATTATTCTTCTTTTTTAGACTATGTGTGCATTATAGACTTGCGACAAGTCTTGCAAGCATGAGAGAATTCTACATGCTTAGGGGTGGCAATGTTTGACACAACCTGTGAACCCGACACGAAAAAAGTGGGTTGGGATTGACTCTAAAGATGTTTCAGGTCTAAATGGGTTGATCCACTTTAACATGATTAATAAATGTGTTGGGTTCAGGTTGACCCATATAGTCATATACCCTTAACTTTACATGACATGAACTTGACCTGCCAACATGAATTACCACATAACCCACAAAACTGATACAAACCCAACATAAAATAAGCCAGTTAGAGTTGACTGTAAACATGTTTCAGGTCAAAGTGGGTCAACCCCGCTTTGACACGATTAATAAATGGACCAGGGTTGGGTTATAGTTGTATTCCCTTACCTCAACAAGACATGAGTACTGATGTACTCTTCTTGTATTCATTTTAACAAACAAAAATAATTCAATTAGAGCTTGAAAAACTTGAGACAATAACAAAGATAATGAGTTTGGATTTAATGAATTCCTAATTGCAACATCAGATGGAGTTTTAAAAAATACATTTTTTGAATTTTTCTTTTCTTTTTTTAACCCAATTTGGCGTTCTCCAATTGGGAGCTTTACCAAATTTGTGAAATACCCACTACACGAAGATAATTTACAGATTAATTGGTTAAAATTCATATAATCATGCCGATTTTTATGTGGTCAGGTGACCCAGCTATTGTCTTGGTTCTTTGAACATGAGACAACCAAACCTTTTTGGTTTAATCCCAAAGCAGCCCCACCTGAGCACCCAAACCATTATAGGCCAATCAGTTTGGGAATGTACTTTATAAAATTATATCCAAAGTTTTGGCCAATCACATGTTACAAGTCTTGCCAGACATTATCTCGCCTTGTCAAGCAGCATTTGTAGCGGGCCGTATAATCTCTTATAATACCTTAATCGTCCATGAGCTGCTCCACCTCCTGAAAACTCACAAGACCAATTCTAAATTTATGACAATAAAAATGGAGTTGAGTTAGGCATATAATAGAGTTGAATGGCCATATCTAATTGAGATAATGGAAAAATTCAGCCAAAAATGGCAACAGTTGATTCTGCAGTTTATCTCCACAACCACCTTCCAAGTCCTCCTAAATGGTACCTCTTGCACTAATTTTGGGGTCACAAGAGGATTGCAACAAGAAGATCTGCTTTCCCCTTATATATTCTTATTATGTGCTAAAGGCCTCTCAGCAAACCTGAATAGAGTAGAATTATCCCAATACATCTAGGAATTAAAGTTAGGTGACAAAGTGTTATATTTGAAGTATATAAGATTCAAAATGAATCATGTGTTATATGTGTGTGCATTATGGGCTGTTTAGTTGTGTGGACCAAATAAGCCCACATGAGTTACTTAAGCTCATGAATTTGTTTTAAAGATTTTGAGGGAACTTTGAATGAAATATTTGCTTTAAAGTTTTAGTGTTTTCTACCAAAACAAAGTACAACCCAATTCCTAAAGGCTTTTGCCTTGAAAGTTTAGTCCCACATGGGAAGTGGGGAACTTCAATATTCACCTTATAAATAAAGGCAAGACCTTAAGGGGTAATGAGATTGAAGAGGAGAGGGGAGTTTGATGTTTGTTTGCATCACATGCGTGCCAAGCCGAGCCAAGTTGAGTCGGGGTGTGGGTATATTTTATCTACTTAAATAAAATATTTATTTTAATTGATTGCAATTAAATTAGTTTCTGGTTTCTTTATTAGTTGATATAATATATAGTAATATTAAATGACACGTTATAGAATTGATTGAGATTAATTGCCCAATTCCCGCGAACTTCTCTATCTCTGATTACCTTATTCTTTCATTGATTCGTTTTGATTTTGATATTCATGTGAGTCTCTATTAACCTGTGCGAAGTCTACTAGAGAAGTTAGAGTTTCTGGAGGTGATCGTCGATCAAACTTACCATACATACGACAGGCCGGTGAATATCACTTTAAGGATAGCGTTTATACGTGCTTAATCTCCAACTGATAAGTTGTCTTTTACTTCTTTAATTTACAGATATTGATTTGCTATATAATCTGTTGGACTGGATCTACTACATATTAGAACCTGTGAGTTGATACATATCAGTTACTACCATCGTTAGATGTGTCAGATATTGAATTGCTTTGCTTTGTGAAGAAATTTGTTTTCAGTATTGCTGCAAAACTGATTACATTATACACAAATTCCATCTAGTACTCACATGCTCTTTGTGAATGATTATTATATATTTATCCGGGCTTCCTCTAATCATGTTTAAGCCATCTAGGACATCCTGGAGAACTTTCAAAAGGCCTCAGGATAATTTGCGAACTTGGAAAAATTAGAAATCATATTCTTCATAAATACCCCTCCAAATTTGAAACAGGATCGTACAAGGCTCCTGGGCATGTGAGCAGCATCCACCCCCTCCTATTACTTGGGTTTGCCCTATGCTATGAGCAAACAAAAAATTATTCTCTTCTCCTATATTGAATAATGAGCCAAGAGCACAAAAAATTATTCTCTTCTCCTATATTGAATCATGAGCCAAGAACAAAATCCTCCAATGGAAATCCAAACTCCTCTCTCTAACAGAGAAATAAATATAGATGAAGACAGAAATTACGGCCCTCCCAACATATGCCATGTCCTGCTTTCTCGTATTCAAAAGTATTTTTCAATTAATTGATAAACAACAAGAGGGGTTTTGTTGGAGTTAGAAAGTCCGAGAAAAAAGAATACACTAGATGAATTAAAAACTTTGCAGAGTTCAAAGAAAGATGGTGATATGGAATTCAGGGACCTACACTTGACAAACCTAACCTTATTGGCAAAACAGTGTTGGCATTTGATTACCCAACTATACACTCTGTGGGCTAGGCTAATGAAATTGATATATTTCCCCTACCACCATTTCCTAAAGATGAATAAGACCACATCAGGATCTTTGGGATGGAAAAGCCTACTCCAAGACAAAGATGCACTTCTTAAGGGATATATATGGGTGGTGGAAAGAGAAACATTTTGGGGCGATTCTTGGATTAGATCCCTTCCCTCGGGAAAACTAACGTCTAAACCCCCACTACAAGAAAAATGTCTATTTATGAGGGCACCTTTCCCTCACAAATAGGTAAATGTTGTCGCAAATACGTATTTA
>JAOXJP010174600.1:0-12597 GCA_025762735.1 Platanus orientalis
GGTTTTGTTGAGTTCACTTTACTTGATTGGTAGATCTATGAGATTAGGTGAGTTTTCATACATGATGTGCTACTCTTTTTGACTTTCGACCATATTCTTTATGGTTATTCTTCCATATGATTGGTATTTTAGTTTTTTCACCATTTGATTGTTAATCTATGAATTTTTTGTGAGTTTACATCATTTGATTTGAAGATCTATGAGATTTTAATGAGTTTACATACTTGGTGTTCTACTCTTTCGTTCTCCTACAAATTTCTTCATAATTATCCATTGTGATTAGTATTTTGATTTTTATATCACTTGATGGTGAAGTTTTCTAAGTTTTGCAAGATTTCATTACTTGATTTACAAATCCATGAGATATGTGAGTTTTCATACAAGATATGTTACTCTCTTGAATTCTTGTCATTTTACTCATTAGAAATCTTAGTTTGGAGGAGATTTCAATTTCCCTTCATTTTGGTTGTCATTTTAGGTGAGATGACAGATTTTCATTACTTCTTGCTAAATATATGTGAGATTAATGATTCCAACTATTTTATGGAGTGGTTTATGTCAATTATACCTTGGTAGAGAATTTGATTATATGAAATTCTGAATTCTATTTGTAAATGGTTAAATTTATTCCGATTTGTGTGTGTATTAGTTAAAATTTAATTCTTTTACTTTGTTACTATCATGAATTCATTGAAATCCTAAGCTTCTCTCTATGATTAAAGGTAAGAAGGTTGAATCCGTATGAAAGTAAAAAATGGGAAAATGACTTCTACTCTTTATGATTGATGTTTGCCTTAATTTTTCCATAGATGAAATTCCTATCCATATCACCATTGCTAGTTTGTAGTCATTACTTACCTTATTGACTCCGAGCTCTATTACTTATGTTATCTTGTATGCTAGTTTCTCATTTATGCTATTATTATGTTTTCCACTTGATTATATCTACTTACACTTGATTTGATGAGCTCTATATTAGTATATTTGCATCCACATGCATGACTTGTTTGAGACTTTTACACTATCGTTGGTTTTAGAAAGTTAGAAAAGGAATTTTCGATCATTTTGTTTTGGTGTGAATATAAGCTACTATTTCCTGTTTGATTTAGGTATGGTCTTTACATGGTCTCATTTATGAGTTTTGTTACCTGGATTTTTCTTACATTGTATCTTTATGTAATTACATATTACTCTATATATGCATTAATTTTAAAGTACTGTTCTGATTCTGAGGATTTTGTTTTGGACCCAATCATCAGGTGGCATTAATAGGTGAAGACGGCACCAATTGTTCACCAACCCTTGATGCCCTAAGGGATTTTTGCAGGCTATATTGGTTTATTGACCCATTTCAGTTCAGGTACCCAATCACCGGGTCCATTAATAGGTGAAGATGACACTAGTTGCCTACAACCCTTGATGTCCTAGGGGATTTTTGTAGTCTATATTAGTCTTATGACACCATTTATGGATCCAATCACCGAGTGGCATTAATAGGTGAAGACGACACTAGTTGTCCACCATTTCTGTTCAAGATTTCAGTTTTGTCAGGGACCGTACATGGGTCATATTAGATTTTTTGTTTTATAGAGACCTACATGGGTTACATGATTTCAATTTTGTTAAAGGCTCTACGTGGGCTAATCCGTTGGATTTGTTAGGAGGTGTTTTGATGAGATTTAGTTCAAGAACCCTTTATGGGCTGAGTTATTTTGATCCGAGGTGTGTTTTGGTGAAAACCTTTTATGGGTTACATGAGTTGAGAGTTGTATTAGGCTTCCATGAACATGCATCAATTTTGATATCTATTAGCTAAGATAGCTTATTTGAGAGGTGCTAAGGCCTATTTATTTATGAGTATTTTTGAAACAGACATTTATATTACATGTTGCATTTTCCTTTGTTCTGATTTGGTATCATTCTGTATTCGTGACATATGATTTATTTCATGGGACATTATGTATGTTCTCTCCCGGGCTTTATAGCTTACCCAGGTTTTTAACCCCTTTTCAGATGGCACCCTGTAGCCCAGGATCCTTAGCAAGTTCAATTCGGAGAGATGGTTCGTGGGGATGAGCGGACCGTTCATGTTACTTCCTTTTGTTTGTTTGTTTTCATCACTCATGTATGAAACAATTTAGGTTTTGAGACAAAATTTAATTTAGTTAATTAGTGGTTTTACTTTAGGCGATGAGCATGATGTTGGCCTTTTTGGATGACCTATTTAATAGTACTATTTAGATGTTTATGGGTATGTTTAGTTTGATGAATGAGATTAGTAGTTATTTGTTATGGATAATTGGGGGTTCTTGTTATATTTTGCAAAGTAGTTTAAAATGTGCATGTTTATATTCCGCTGCACTTTATGGATGGATGTTATTATCTTTTGATTACGCTTCCGATGTGAATGTTTGGTAATTGAGGATAGTAATTCGATAAAAGAAAAAAAAGAATAAAAAAAAAGAAATATATATATTTCAAATTAGTAAGTTAAGTAAGTAAGAAACCCATTCCACAAGGAAAGGGTAATGTCACACTCAGCGATCCATTACGCCGCACACGTACATTTCCTTATATTACCCTGATTTTTGTGTGTGGATTTCGGGGCATAACACTTAGCATCCTTAAAGTGGGAATGTATGATCCCTCTTTCCTGTACATATTGGTATTTATTTTGTGTGAGATTGCACCGCCACTAGTCTCATGGGCATTCAAGGAGTTTGTAGATGTTGTGGCTATGAAAAACAACCATCATTAGAGGAGTTGGAGTTGAAACCCAACTTTTGATTTCGAGGTACATAAATGAGATTTCTTTTCATTCGGGAGACTACAACCGGTTTGCGAATGAGCATATATGGATTCATTCATGAACCTTATATAGGCGGTGAATGACATGTCTTCAGTTCAACCACGCATGTCTTTTAAGGTGCGCGAATGAGCTAATAATCTTCAATCGCGCAAAGCCAGTTTCAACAAGTACGATTTGGCTTATCAAGACCTATAGTAATCTGATTGTCCAATTTAGCCAATAAAGACCCCAATATTCATTGAATGGTTTAATTCCATCAATCAAGAACCTGATATTCGTCTAATGATTCAATTTGACCAATAAGACCCCAATATTCATCAAATGGTCCAATTTAGCCGATCAAGACCCCAATATTCATTGAATGGTCCAACTAAGCCATATTTAACCTATATGATACAACATACATCAATTTAACCTATCTGATTGGTGATTTGATGATATAAGTCATGAAGCTTAACTTATATCATTAAATGTCAACCACCGATTGGTACTTGTACTCAAACACATATATCATCAATCTGATATCTAACACCTATTTTAACATGTCATTACATCATAACATCAAACTATTTGAACAACCTATTTAAACATGTCATTTAATCTTAATGGGATATCAAATTGTTTGAACAACTTGATTATATTAGCAACATTACACAGTTGTTTTGAGTAACCAAATGGGAAAAAAAAAAAAACATAACACCACCACTGCTACTACCCACCACCATTGCCACTCAAACTCACACCACAAGTCTCTTTACTCTGCGACTACCCACCACCACTGCCACTCAAACTCACACCACGAGTCTCTTTACTCTACGACTACCCACCACCACTTTCACTCTATCATCACAAACTATAGCCACAGTCCAGTGCCATTACTTCCAATTACTTACCCCAACCACTACCATAAATAACAAACATATATCTACCATCACAACTACTCCTATCCAAACTACTAAAAGTCTTCACCACCAGTTTAAGCATGATAAAATTGGAAGGGTTAGTCCATATTTTACAGCCATGGAAAACTTTAATAAATGTCTTTTGGAGGTAGATTTAGAGGATACGAAATGGTGGGGATAAAAATTCACTTAGTGGAATAATCAAGAAGGAAATGATAAAATTGAATGTAAGTTTGATAGAGTTTTGGTAAATGGAGAGTGAAATGCTATCTTCCCATATTCAAATGCAAACTTCCTTTTGCCAGGGGTATCAGATCACTCACCTTGCATAATCTCAGTAGGAGGAAATAAAAAGTTGAGGCCAAAGCCTTTCAGATTTTTTGGCATGTGGATCCATCATGAGGAGTTCCTTGAAGTGGTGAAGGAAGGTTGGATGTGTAATAGACTAGGTCATGATAGGTGTGTAATGTTATAAGTTTAGAGTCATGATATAGTCTAGGTGGTATTGTTTGATATTTGAACAAGAATGAAGACATCCAAGACCAAGAAACCACACAAGGTAAGAGGCTAGTGATCATGGTTCAATTGGAAACATCTGGAGCCACATCATGGACTTGAAAGGTAAATTATGTGTAAAAGTGGTAAGTATGCTCAAGACACCCAACCATACCTAGGTTGGCCTAGATTGGACCTCACCCAGGCCTTAGGCCCTAGTATGAAAATAGCTGAAAATGAGTAAAATAAAAAAGCAAGACAATTGGACCAATCTGAATCTCGTGGACCAATCCAGTTTAAGTGGACCGATCCGAGGGGTATTGGGAGTAGCTCTCTGCACAAACAGGGAGCACTCTAACTAATTCGATAGAACCATTGGACCAATCCAAGGGTTCTCTGGTTTCTCAAAGGCATAGACAGTATGTGTCTCGACCAATCCAGAGTACCTAGACAAATCTAAGTTCAGCTGGACCTATTCGAGGCAACAAATTTAGGGGAAAAAAACCTCCCAAAAAATCCAAAATTTTAATTCTTAGACCATTGGGGAGCGAAGATTCCATCCTTTGTAAACACTTAAACCCTAATTAGGGTTAATAATTATTCTTTAAATAAATATCATTAATTACGAATGGTCTGTGTGATAAAGAGCTATTACTCCATCATTGGGGAGAGAAATCTCTCTTACGTATCCTTCTATTGGTAAACTATTGAAAGAGAGAGTCCTTTGCCACATGACTGCATCATTAATTGGTACATCAAGAGCACATGTGAATTATGAGTTTCCTGACCTAAAAATCCTATGAAAAAGCTCTAAGAGATAGAGGCACATCGAGATAATATATAGTATTTAATTCTTTAGAGTGATTAATGAATCTATAGTTAAATCTTCCTCTAAGAGGTATTAATCCTAAGGGACTTGATATACTTATGAAATCTTCACACTAAGAGGCTTTGCTCCTAAAATGAGACTTGAAACCATAGTAAAATTTGCCTACTGAGAGGCATATGACCTAGATATTCAGCTCTAGTATTTTAAACTTTATTCATATTGAATTGCGACCTCTATTGAAGCCACCAAAGGTATTAAGAGTGTTTGTTGGAGACATCGAACACGTGAAACTTACAATGAGTGGATTATCACGGGATTGCAAGTGTGAGACCAATTTTTAATTATTTTCTTTGTAATAGATAGTTAATTGTCTTAATAAAAACCATAGCTTAGTGTGGAGCTTTTCAATAGTGAACGTAGGTCTGGTGTGCCGAACCACTATAAAAATTATATCTCTTGTGGTTAGTTTGAGTTGCATTTGTTATTGATTAATTGCTTGTCTGGTTATTTCATTTAATTCACTTGTGAACTTGTTCTATTAATAAATTTAGTTATTTAGAATTAAATGAACACAAATCACTTCCGACGCATTTATCTAAAGTACACATTTTAAGGTAATTAAATTTAGAAAGCAATCAATTTAAATGGGATAAATTTTTAAAATTTTTTATAATCCTATTCACCCTTTCTAGGATTAATGTATAGACCGACTAAGGAATTTCATTTGGTATCACGAGTTGCTCGCATAAGGGCTTAACATTCCGAGTTAAGATCCTAGAGTTTAAATCCTAGAGTCACCCTATGGCTTCTAAGGATGAAGGATATTCAACCACTAAGCCATCATTTTTTTTATGGAACGGTCTACGCTTATTGGAAAGCTCGGATAAGCATCTTCCTTAGGGCAATGGATTTGAGCATTTGGAACTCTGTGACCCATGGATATACCAAACCCACTAAATAATAGAAAGAGTATGACACAACAAAAGAAGAATGCTTATAATGCTAATTTCAAAGTATTAAATGTCATTGCTTACGCTATGAGCGACAATGAGTTTAGGTAGATTTGCAACCTTCAAACTGCAAAAGAAGCATGGAAACTCTTAGAGATCATCCATGAAGGGACGAACATTGTGAATGGAAGAAGATGAACAATTCATTGACTTCCATTCTAAGCTCTAAGATGAAGAAGATGTGCCTGACTCTAAAATTGTAAGAAAAATTCTGAGGTCACTACCTGAAAGGTTTCACCCAAAGATAACGGCATTGAGAAGAGTATGGACATGGACGCAATGATACTTGAGAAACTAAGAGGTTCAATTCAAACATTTGAATTAAGACTTAAACCTATTAGCAAGAAAAAAAGTGTCATTCTCAAGGTTGAGGAGTCTTCTAGCCATGATGAGAACTCCGATGAGGAATTTGCTTTAATGGCTATGAAGTTTAGGAAGTTCTTTAGGAAAAATAATAAGAACTTTGGGAAAAAAGAATTTTCCTTTGATAGAACAAGTCAAAAGTCAAGAAAAAGGGAAATGTCTGAAAAATAGACCACAATGCTATGAATGCAAGGGGTAAATAGTCATTTGGCAGCGGATTGTGCAAATAATTTGAAAAATAAAGTTAAGAACAAAGTTATGACTGTTACATGGGATGAGGATTCTGATAAGTTGGATCATGAGTCATTAAGAAGTGATGATAACCCATCTTAGAGTGTCAACACTTTTGTTGTCTTCACTGAATTACCTATGGATAACTCATGTAGCGAAGAAGAGAGCAATGATGAGGGTGATGAGGACCTTGAAGAAGCTTTTGACAAGCTTTATTTGGAAAGCAAATAATTAGCTAAAAGCAATTCTAATCTTAAAAAGGAAAATAAATAGCTTATTGAAAAATTAGAAAGCTTAGAGTCACCTAAAGAAGCTGAAAAAGAAAGTCAATTAGTTATGGAAAATCCTTTGCTAATAATCTAAAATCAAGAACTAAAAGACAATGTCATCTTCCTAAAAATGAAGCTTAATGAACAAAATCTAATAATTCATAAGGAAAAGGAGGATAAAGAAAAGTCGGTTCTTGCATGCTCTGAACTTTCTAAGAGATTAGTTGAATTGCAGAATCAAGTGAAAACCTTAGAAGAGCATAAAAAAAAGTCAATAAATCTCATTGTCAAATGAAATTAAAATTTTGAAAGAATGTTAACCATGAACAAAGAGAGTGGTGATAGGAGGGGACTTGGATGTGAATCAAACATTCATGTATCCAACTCTTCCACCTATAGAAAGGGTGCAAGAATTGCCTTTGAAAAAGGCAAGGAGAAGGCTAAAGCCATCTCTCATGCACATCCCTCTAGACCTATGACAACATATGCAAGGAGGAAACCAAGCTATGTTGAAAAGGATAAGGCTATTCTAGAAGTTGCTTCCTCTAGACAATTGACTTCCCATGTTAAAGGCTAGGCCTTTCAACCAAAGGGAAGAAAGAGATAAATTACAAGGATATTTGTGCAACCTGTCTCAACTTTTAGAGGTCCAATAATCACATGTTACTACTATAGATTGGTGGGATACATGAAGTTTGAGTGCAAGAAAAGGAAAAATGATTTGAAATCTAAAAGATCTCAAGCCTTAAAATAAAAGGAAAACTAAAGAAAAAGGACTATTGTAAAAGGAATCAAGATTTGAACATTGAGCGTAAAAAGAAACTTGAATAACTGAAAGATTCAAAACCCGAACAAGTTTGGGTGAAACAAACTTAGGTCCAAAAGGAAAACCTCAAATGCTTGGTGATCCACACAGCTCTTAGAGTTGGGAACTCCTCTAGATGTTATTTAGATAGTTGATGCTCAAGGCATATGACTGGTAATAGATCTCTATTCAGTTAGTTTGAGGAAAAGCAAGAAGGTAGTGTTACCTTCGGAGATGGAAACTCTGCCAAGATTGTTGGCAAAGGAACTATTGAGGCTCTCGAGATTCCCAAGCTTAAAAAAGTCCTTTAGGTTCAAGGACTTAAGCACAACCTTCTTAGTATTAGTCAAATTTGTGACTTGGGCTATACCATTAAGTTTGCAAAGGAGTGTTGCGAGATCCTTGACAAGGACAGTGACAAAGTCCTTGTGAAGGTAGCAAGACTAGTGACAACTACGATATTATTGAATCCGGAAACACCAAAACATGTCTAATTTCTCACACCAGATGACTTTTGGAATCAAAAGTTAGGACATGTGAATTATAGAGACCTTTCTAAGCTTATCAAGAAACAACTTATCAAATGTCTACCTAATTTGGACAACATTAAATGACATATCTGCAATGGTTATAAATTAGGAAAATAAGCAAGGGTGGTGTATAATAAGGTAAACCATATTGGCACAACTAGACCCTTTGAGCTCTTGCATATGGGCCTAATTGATCCCACTAAGATTGAAAGTCTTAGTGGCAAGAGGTATTTATTGGTTATGGTTGATGATTTATCTCGATTCACATAGGTTGCATTCTCAAGAGAGATATTACAACTTTTGATGATGCCAATGCAATTTATAACAAATTTCAAAATGAAAAGGACCTCACTATCAAAAGAATTTAAAGTGACCATGGGGGAGAATTTGAGAATCTTAAATTCCAAATCCGGTGTGATGAACATGGAATCAAATATGAATTCTCCACTCCTAAGACACCCCAACAGAATGGGGTTACTGAAAGGAATAACAAGACGTTGTAAGAAATGTCCAATTACATGTTGACTATCAAGGAGCTTGCTAAAAGGTTTTGGGCCAAAGTTGTTAACATAGCTTGCTACACCATCAATAGGTGTATGTAAGGCCTAGCACCTCAAAGATAGCCTATGAGTTGTGGCATGGAAAGAATCACAATGTCAAATACTTTAGAATATTTGGGAGCACATGCTACATACTCAGAGATAGAGAGAACCTTGGCAAGTTTGATGTCAAGAGTGATGGGGTAGTCTTTCTGGGATACTCTACTAGAAGTAGAGCAAATCGAGTCTTTGACAAAAGGACTCACTGCAGTGAAAAGTCTATCAATGTGACTATTGATGATCAATATAATGACTCTAAAAAAATGCAGATTAACCACTTAAAGTTCATCAAGAAAAGGAAGAACCTAGAAAGGTTGCCCCCACTCAGGAACTAAATGCTAAAACTAAAGATGAACTCGAGGAAGTTGATAAGCATCCCAAATAAAGGAAAATCACTAAGGGACTTCCAACTAACAACATCATTAGTGATCCCAAATGTTGGAGTTAAAACAATGAAGCAAATTAAGAATATCATCAATCACTTGTGTTTCACCTCCAAGATCGAACCCATAAGAGTCATGGAGGCTCTTGAGGATCCGGATTGGATTATCGCCATTCAAGATGAGCTACATCAATTCATGAGAAATGATGTTTGGTACCTCACTAAAAGATCCATCAATAAAAATGTTATAGGTACTAAATGGATTTTCAAAAACAAACTTGATGTGCATGGTATGATTGTTAGGGACAAGGAAAGGTTAGTATCAAAGGGGTATGCCTAAATAGAAGGCATTGATTTTGAGGAAACATTTTCTCTTGTTGTCATGATAGAATCCATAAGGATTCTATTATCTATTACTTGCACTTTGAAATTTAAACTATTTCATACGGACGTCAAGAGTTTCTTTCTAAATAAGGTACTTCAAGAAGAAGTGTACATGGAGCAACCCGAAGGGTTTGTTAATCCACACTTGCCCAACCATGTTTATAAGCTGAAGAAAACTTTATATGAACTGAAACAAGCTCCTATAGATTGGTACGAAAGGCTGGCTAGCTTCCTTCCTTCTTAACCACGACTTTGATAAGGAGACTGTTGATAAAACACTCTTTATCAAAAAGAAGGCTGGTCACAAACTCATTGTTTAGATTTATGATGATGATATTATATTTAGGTCAACATGCAAAAACATGTCTCACGGGCTTGCTCAAACCATAAAATCTGAGTTTGAAATGAGTATGGAATGAGAGCTAAGTTTCTTTCTTGGACTACAAATCAGACAAATGAATGATGGTATATTTGTATGCTAGCCTAAATTTACCAAGGAGTGGACTTAAGGATTCTAAGTCATTCAACACTCCAATCAGTACTAGTAACACAATCATTATTGACTTGATGATTGGAGTTGAGGTGGACACTAAACTCTACAAGAGCATGGTAGGGAGTCTACTCTACTTGACTGCTAGTAAACCAGACATAACATAGTCTTCAGTGTAGAGGCTTGTGCTAGGTACCAAGCTGCTCCCAAAGAGTTACATCTTAAAGCAACCAAGAGGATCATAAAGTGCATAAATGCTATTATCAATTATGGTCTTTGGTACCCATACGACACCAATAATGTAATTGTTGGTTATTCATATGCAGATTGGGCTGATAATGTCGATGACTATAAAAACACAAGTGAATGATGCTTCTAATTTCCTTGTTGCTTAATATAGTAAGAATCAAAATTCCATATCTTTATCTATTGTTGATGCATAGTACATAGCAACAGGCAATGGATGCACTCAACTTCTGAAATTCTAAAATGTGATCCTAGAGGGGGTGAAAGTATCTTTACCAATTTATAAATTTGTTTAACTATTTAACTCAATTCTTGATTTACTTAAACTTTACTTTAAAGTGCATCAGAATTATTAACAAGTAAATAAAGGTTAACTCTCACTATGAACCTATAATAGACCATGGGGCTCCATTATACACTATAGTGTTACCTATAGTAGGGCGAGAGCATGGTTGATAGATTCCCTATGGTTGATTTTAAATCTAATATTCCACTTAGGTTAGTTAACTCACTTTATAATGTTTTGGGAAATTTTCATAAATAAAACAAGCACAAATAATAAGAAAACTATAAAAGCAAACACCCACACAAAGAACACAAAGATTTAAAGTGGTTTGACACTTTAGGCCTACGTCTATTGGCTCACCCTCAAGCATATTTAATTTTTATTGATAGTTATCATAAACTATTACATGATAAATTAATAAACTTGAAAATTCACTTACAAGCTCCAAAGAATCTACTTCCTTGTAAATATGCTCCTAGTGACTCCAACTAACTAATCGCACTTGGCTCTAGCAATTGCTGAGAGAATCTATCTCCAATGACTCTGGCGAAGGTTGTGAACTTCAATTGAAGTTGTGAATGATGTATAGATTCCTCCTTAGTTCGGGTTGCCTCTTTATAAGTGAATTTGACTATAATTCTCACCCTTCAGCTTACAAGAAATGTGCTTACATGTTTAAGAATCTTACAATCGGACCTTGATATGATATAACTATTGACACCACTCCAACGTCATAAGAATTTTATTGGATTGCCTCAATACCTCACACTTTAGGCTTGGTTTTATAAGTATTTGACTATTAATTCATTCACTCTTATTCTACAAGCCATTGGGGATTAGTCCCCTATTTATAGAGTGGCAAAAGAAAGCTTTAGAAGCTCACAACAACTATTTTTCTAGTGGTAAAAAAAAAGCCATTCAAAACTAGCCGTTATATTTTTTCTTTTATGCCCAACTCGAGCACTCGAACTTTGATCATTGAGCACTCGAGAAAAATACCATTCGAGTTTTTCTTGAGCTTCTCAACTCGAGTGCTTGACTCCCTTACTCATGCACTCGAACCTCCCATTTCTTGAATTATTTGACTTTTTGATTCATTTTGTCAAATGTGATTTGTTTGAGTCCAATTTTAACTATCATAAGGTCATATTTGGTCCATGCTCGGTGAGACCTTTACCACATGGTTTGGGTCAACCTAAATCATTTTATGGTCCTGTTATGGTCCATTCCCAAACCCCCACTTATCTGTACCTTTATGCATTGGCTTGGCTTATTGAGGTTGCATACCTGAGACTTCATGTAGCTTGAGTCCCTAGATGCTTGAGGTCTTCCCATATTTAAATTCTTCTTGAAGCTTTGGCTGGACTTGACTTGAACTTACATAGATTAACACATTACATGCTTAGTCCAATACAATGACCACATACATTACATTTACTTACAAGTTTTAGAATGAGATTGACAATATACAAAAATACCCTAACAACTTTTGTGGATGAAATAGATGTTGAAAGACTATGAAATAATTCAAGATACAATAGAATTATTCATAGACAATTTAAGTGCAATCCATTTTTCAAAGAACCTTGTTCAACATTCCATAACCAAACACATTGATATTGGACATCACTTCATCAAAGACTTGGTTGAAGAGAAAGTAATCTCTTTGGAATATGTTGAAACATAACACCAATTGGTTGATATCTTCTTCAAACCTCTTGATGCAAAAAAGTTTGAGCATCTTAGATGCTTAATATGTATGTGTGAATTAACCTGAGTTTGCTAACCAACTCTTAATTGGTATAAACAGTCTCCAGGCTGGTTTAGCAAACTCTTGGGAAATTTGTGTGCCATAAAAGTTGGTAGATATCAAATTGTGCAATGTTTTCATAAAAAATGTTTAAATTCACATATATAAGATATATAACTTCAAATTATGGGGTTTCATGTGCGAGAAAGGGAAATAG
>JAOXJP010174611.1:0-12597 GCA_025762735.1 Platanus orientalis
AAGTTTTGTAAGTTTCCTTCATCCAAATACTAAATCCTTGGAGGATTACTAAATTCTCATGTTGATTTCTCTACTCTTTTGATTTTTCTGCACTTTCCTTCATTTTTGTTACCATTTTGGGAGAGATTACAGATTTTCATTGTTTTTTGCTATAGGTTTTGTGAGTTTGGTGATTTTACACATTCCATAGACTAATTCCCTTCATTATGCCTTGGTGGTACCCTTGATTACATGAAATTTTGGATTCTATAAGTGTATTGTTTGATCTATTCCATTTTGAGCATGTATTAGCTAAAATTTACTCATTCTCTTTAATTGCCACCATGAGTCATTGAAAATTTTAAGTTTCTCTTTATGATTAAATGTGAGAAGGCTAGAATCTTGTTAAATTAAAAATGGGAAAATGATTACTACTCCTTATGCTTGATGTTTGCCTTGATTTCTCATGGTTGAGATTCCTATTCATATCACAATTTCTAGTTGATAGTTTTTACTTACTTTAATTGGCTCCAAACTTTGTTGATTATGCTCTCATATGCTAATTGCTTGTTGATGTTACTATTACACTTTCCATTTGATTATATCCACTTACACTTGATTTGATGATCTCAATATTAGTATCATTACATCCACATGACTTGTTCGGGACTTTTATACTATCGTTGGTTTTCGAAAGTTAGAAGAAGAATTTCCAAGTATTTAGTTTTAGTGTGAGTATGAGCTACTACCTTCCATTGGGTTTCAAGTATGGTTTTTACATAGTCTCACTTATGAGTTTTGTTACCTGAACATCTCTTGCATTGTACCCTTGTGTAGTTACATATTACTATATATATGCATGGATTTCAAAGTACCGTTGCATCCAAGGATTTTGTTTTGGACCAAATCACCAGGTGGCATTAATAGGTGAAGATAGCACTAGTTGCCCACTACCCTTAATGTCCTGAGTGATTTTTACGGGCTATATTGATCTTATGACCCCATTTCTAGACCCAATCACTGGGTGTCATTAATAGGTGAAGACGACACTAGTTGCCCACTACTTTTTATGCTCTAGGAGATTTTTGCAGGTTATATTGGTTTTATGACCCTGTTTCTAAATCCAATCATCAAGTGACATTAATAGGTGAAGAAAGCATTAGTTGTCCACTATTTCTGTTTGAGATTTCAGTTTTGTCAGGGACCCTAAAGGGGTCATATAAGATTTCCATTTTGTAGAGGCCTTACATGGGTTACATGATTTCAGTTTTGTCAGAGGCCCTACGTAGGCTAATTCGTTGGATTTGTTACGAGGTATTTTGACAAGATTTGGTTCAAGAACCCTACTTGGGTTGAGTTGTTTTGATCCGAGATGTGTTTGTTAGAAACCTTTCATGGGTTATGTGAGTTAATGAGTTGCATTAGGCTTCCATGAACATGCATCTGTTTTGATTTCTATTAGCTAAGACAGCTTATTTGAGATGTGCTAAGACTTACTTATTTATGAGTATTTTTTAAGTAGACATTTACATTACACATTGCACTTTCTTTATGAGACACACTTTATGTATTTCAGTTATAAATTCTTATTGATTTGGCTTATTACTTCTGCACCTCAATTAGATTTTGATTATTGTTGTAGTTAGTTTGATTCTTATTTATTCATCTGTTCTGATTTAGTATCGTTACGTAGTCGTGACACTTGATTTATTCTGTGAGACATTATATATGTTCTTTCACTTGCTTTATAGTTTACCCATGTTTTTAACACCATTTCAGGTGGCGCTACACATCTTATAGCGTGTGATATCTTGCAGGTTCGGTTCAAGTTATCTTCTTGGACAAGAGGACCACTTTCCTTTCTGCTTTCTGTTTAGATATATTTTTCAGTACTTCATTTATGAAACAATGATGTATAAGACATGATTTTATTTGGATGTTAGTACTCTAGTTGGACGGTTGGGTGTATGTTGACTAGTTGGATCCTAAATGTTACCATTTGCATATTCATGAATATGCTTAGTTTAGAGTTTAGCAACTTATTTGATATAAATATTTGGTGCTATTGGTTACTTTCCGTTGCATAATTTAGTATGCATGATGATATATTCCATTGCACTTGATAATAATGGGGGTTTCGTATGATTATATTTTCTACTGCAAATGCTTGGTAATGGAGGATAATCAATTGGATAAAAGAATAATATATATATATATATATATATATATATGATGCAATTAAGTAAGATAAATAAGTAAGAGTTCATTCTACAACGAAAGAGCAATGTCACACGTCGAGATCTGTGCACACGTATTTCTTATATTATACTCTGATTTTTGTGTGCAAGTTTCGAGGCATGACACCTATCACAACCATGGTTTAAAAACTTAGATCGGTGACCCAGATCGTTCAGGCAAAAAACTGATAATCCAACCTTGGATTGGAGATCCACGAGTGGATCGTTCGGTCTGAAACCAATCCAAGGTCAAAAAATTTCATTAAAAAAAAAATCCTATATATTCTTATAATGTTTTCTATAAAAAGTTTAAAAGAAAAAACATAATTTTAAATATGTTAATGATGCACTATTACGAACATGTATAAAGGTCAAGATTGTACATTTCATAAGCAAACATCCAATATGATTACTTATAGTATAAAAAAAAGAAAACCATATATAATAACATACAAATAATGATGAAAAACATAAACATACCTTGCATGGTGTCACCACTTCCACCATGAATGCTGCGGTGGATCATTAAGGACATAATTATCATTAGTATCTCGGCGATACTCTTGAACATATGGAGATGGTATTGCACGTGACTCATTGGGATGGAAGTGAAAACTTATAAAATCTCCAAAATTGTGTTCTTTAACAAGAGGCTGAGGCTCATCCCACCTTGTAGGTGGTGGAAGAAATGGGTCTGAAATTGGAACATCATGATAATGACGACGTCAGTGGTGACAATTACCTCTAGAACTCGACTCTAACTCTACTGCTCCAGGATCAAATGCTACATATGAATCTGATGATGGAAAAAGCACTAAATATGGTGGTTGTAGCTGAGAAATATGGATCAAATTCTCTCCAAATCCAAGCTACATTTGTGGTGGACCTAGTGCTAGTAGTGGATAGATTGGCTAAAGCTCGACTCGCCAACATGTTCCCCAAATCGCATTCAACGTGGGAAAAAAATCAAAAAATGGTAGTACATAAGACTGACTGGAGCTCAAGTTGCCAACATTACTCCAGACTGCATTGATGGTGGAAAAAACCATAAACGATGGTGTACGAGACTAGCTACTAGAGATTAACTCACCAACATGCTCTCCAAATTGCATTAGTAGTGGAAACAAATTTATATATGATGGATAATATTGCCTACTAGAACTTGAATCATCAACATACCCTTGCTAATCATCAGAGCAACGATGTCGACCACAGAACCTGCTATCATCATGTAAGAATGATCCACTACCACTCATGTCCATGGAACACATCCATGCCTCCACATCATTGGTGTATCCATGTTGCATAAGTATCATCACCGAGTCATTGAGTCAGTGGCAATCGAATGTTATGATAAGTATCCTGTGTAGATATAAACCTGGAATCAAACTTTGTAAATCCACACGACGTCGAAGATCCACTAGCAACACTTAGATCAACAACACCACCACCATCACCAGCACCAGCACCATCATGATCACCCAATGAATCGTCATCAAATCTAGTCTCTCTAATAGTGCTTCCTACAATACCATTGTCACTCACACCTGCTATATCATCATCTCTAATCACATCCTCACCCATATAATGGGTATAGAATATACCATGGGTCTCCCTATATAGGTCATCATTATCATGATAACGCTTGGAACTAGAACCCTCCTCAGCACTAGTGGCCTATTCCTTTAATTCCTCCTCAAGCCAATCATTATCTTGCTCATCTAGTAGTGGACCCTCCAACTCACAGGTCCAACGGTCTAGTGTGACATTGTCCTCAAATATGTAACTCAAGTTAATCAGGTTGAGTAATCTTCATCATTGAAACTATTATTCATCACATTTCTGACTTTCAACCGAATGTTCTAATGAACATACACTAACTAATGGAGGTTTTGCATTTTCAGACGATTCCTTATTCTTGAATGGATGAGATTAAACGTGCTCTAATTCCTCTCATGTCCTGAAGAGGAACATGTTTGACCGAGGATTTTAACTGTAATGGCCCTTGGCTAAGGTGCATCTTCTCCATAATTATCCCACCAGTCAGTTGTATAGAAA
The DNA here is from genome assembly GCA_025762735.1 of Platanus orientalis. Taxonomy (NCBI): domain Eukaryota; kingdom Viridiplantae; phylum Streptophyta; class Magnoliopsida; order Proteales; family Platanaceae; genus Platanus; species Platanus orientalis. Next base: position 4,275 of record JAOXJP010174611.1, read on the forward strand.
ATTAGGGCTGTCAACTATCCGCTTAAGCATCCGTATTCAATTTGCATTTAATTCGATTAAAGTGAATATGGATGCACCTACATCTGATTCAATTAAATATCCAATTAGATTAATATCCGACAGATTAAAAATACATATTATATAATTATTTATATTATATTATATTATATTATATATATATATACATTTTTTAAAACCCTAACGAAACCTTAAATCGCTAATCCTTTGTCACTTCGTATGAGAACTCTCAAGACTTGCCTCTCGCTCTCACTCTCAATCTCTCACTAACAAAACCATAAATCTCTTTCCCTTAGTCCCTCTCAGTCTCACTAGCATTCGATCGGTGCCGGCATTGGCATGCCTTTAGCAACACCCGGTCTAAATCACTTCACCATCCCAAGATCCGATGAGGGAGATGAATCAACAAAAGATGATGATCCAACGACGGATTGTAAATCCCTCCCAGACCTCTTCGAGAGCACAATCCCTCGTCTAAGATCCACCTTTTGCAGGAACATTTGGTCTTCTCTCTTTTGAAGACATCCTGCATTTTTTATGCTTCTTCAAGTGCTTTGCCTTCAAGTACGACCGGCTCCTCTTCAAGAGCACAATCACGATTTTTCTTTCTCTGTGTTTTTTCATCGATCACCTTTGTTGTTTGGTTTTTTTTCTCTATTTTTTTTTCATCAACCACCTTTTTTTTTTCTCTATTTTTTTCATCGGCCATGATGAAACAAAATAACTGCTCTGTCCAGGATTTGGTATCCAGGATGGTGTGACACCAGGTGACTTCGTATTGGAATAAATTGGGCAGGGGTTAAATGCAATTTCAAATTACCACCCATTTTATTCTAAATGAAGTCACCTTGTTCCGTGGATAAATGAATATATGTTCTTAGCTGAGGTTCTGGTTATATTCCATGGTAACTTACCTAACGGACATGCTTTTGAAGGAATCATTGAAAGTGCAATTTAGAATTTCAAAGTATTAGCTATGTTGTTAGATTGTTATGACTTATAATCTCAAGGATTAATGGAGGATCAGTTATGACTTATACGTATTTTACATATACATAACATGATGGATGGGGAATTACAATTTGCGATAAAGGAGTTCCCAGAAAAAGTTTATGGCCTAACCATTAATTTAAGTAGATTGTTCTACCATATTTTGAGGTTTGGTGAGAGTGTAATTTTCTAATTGGATAGTTGTGGATGTGCAGCAATATATTATGTAGTTTGTGTATTTAGGAGCAAATCGGAACACTTTCGTTTTTTTATGGACATGAAATTTGCTCCCAATGTAAATGCTTCTATTTTTTTATTTGTTTTTTCTCTAGTTTTAACCTGTTTGTATATGCACGACTGATATCTCTGGTAGCATTTGAAGATAATTGTTTTTTTTTTTTTTAAGTTTTGGTTCTTAGCATTGAAGTTTCCTTGGCAACAAATAAGAAACCCTTCAAAAAAAGAAACCCTAAAAAAACCCCTTTTTTTTCTCTATTCTATTTTTTCTCTTTTAAGTTTAACAACTTTTGTTATGTGACTAATTGTCAATTATAAATGCAAGATTCGTCTTGGAGGGAAGTATTGTATTGCTCTTGTCTCAGGTAGCTTGGAAAAATAGATATTGTTCTTTGTGGTATGTATTATATATATATATATATAGATGTGGCTAATGTTTTTAGTTGGAAACACTTTGATTGTAGACTCCCTTTGTGGAGAAGAATGGGGCTCCCTAGTGTGTATATATATATATATGTCAATTGATGGCTTAAAGTGATTTGGCTGGTTTTTCCACCTTTATAGGTTTAATGTTAAAGTGTTTTTCTAATGCTAAATGTTTTTTCTATGAATGCCTTAATTTTTCATCATGTAAGGTGTTTGAAAGAAATGTCCATTGAGCCAAACATTATCCGAACTCCCATTAACACTCCCACATCCACTTCTATAGCAAATCTCACCTATGTTGAAGTGGAGAAAGATAATGAAATTATTGATTCTAATGATAAAGGTGGAAGAAAATGGAAGTTCACATCACCAATGTGGAATAACTTTATTAGGACCAAAAAGGTGGATGGGAGATGCTTAGCCATACGCAAGTATTGCAATAATGTTTATAATGGGTCAAGTACTAGTGGAATGACTCATTTGAATAATCATTTAAAATCTTGTTCATATAGGCTTTTGCAACCAAAAGAGAGTGAACAACAAATATTGGATGTCAAGATGGGTACAAGAGAGGATTCTAAACTCAAGATTTTTAAGTTTGATCAGAGTAGGAGTCGTGAAGAGTTAGCAAAAATGGTGATTAAACACGAATTTCCATTTAGTGTGGTCGAATATGAGCATTTCCGTATGGTTGTTCATAACCTTCTACCCGCATTGAATTTTGTGTCACAGAACACAATCGAGTCCGACGTTATTGAAGTGTACAATGAAGAGAAAAAAAAAGTTGTACAAGCACTTTGAGACACTTCTTGTCGATTCAGCATCACTACAGATACATGGATGTGAGATACACAAAACAAGGGTTATTGTTGTTTGATGTGTCACTATATTGATGATGAGTGGGATTTGATGAAAAGAATTATTGGGTTCAAAGTAGTTAATGGTTCTCACGATGCAATCACACTTTCTCTTGTTGTTATGGACCTTTGGTGGGATGGAATATTGATAATAAGTTGTACTCTATCACGGTTGATAATGCATCAACCAATGATGCTATGGTTTGAGAATTGAGACTTTCATTCAATGATAGATTATCTTGCATTGAATGGTGATATGTTTCATGTTCGTCATAGTGCACACATTCTTAATCTCATTGTACATGATGGCTTACGGGAAATAACACCGATGTTAAACAAAGTCAGAGAGAGTGTAAAATACGTAAAGCTAACACCTAAAGAAGTCAAAGGTTTCAACATATCAAAACTCAAGTGAAGTTGTAAGGTTTGAAAGATGTAACTTGTGATATCTCCACAAAATGGAACTCCACTTATACGATGGTTGAGTGTTCTTCCATTAAAAGAAGCATTTACTTGTCTTATGATTATGGATTGAGATTACAAGCATAATCCATATAATGAAGAGTGAGAAATGGGGGATGTTATTTGTAAGAGTTTGAAAGTGTTCTATAATGCTACCAAAAAGTTTTCGGGAATAAATATCCAACTGTCAATACTTTCTTTTATGATGTCTGTGTCATACATGTTAAGCTACTTGCATAGAAAGACAGTCCATATGATTATGTGCGTGAAATGGAAGAAAAAACTATGACCAAATTTAGAAAGTATTAGGATGAATGCAACCTGGTTCTAACTGTGGCTTTAGATTTTGATCCTAGATATAAGATGGAGCTTGTGAAATTTTATTATAAAACCATCTATTCAAGTGAAGCCGAGAAGATGGCTGACAAAGTTCGTATGGCTGTTTACGATCTTTACTCCGAGTATGTAACTACTTCTACTTTTTTCAAGTCTTCTATGGTCTTTGTAGACATTAGTCATGATGCTTCTTCACCCATAATTGAAGAAGATGAGAAGTATCCAGAATTTGATACTTGGTATGAAGCTTCACATTATAGTTCCATTTGTGCCCAGAAGTTGGAGTTGGATTTATATTTGGAAGAGACGTTAGTCTCCTGAAGCAAAAACTTGAACGTTTTATAGTGGTGGCGATTCACTCCTAAGTACCCTAATCTTGTGAAGTTGGCTCATAATTTGGCTCATGATCTTTTAGCCATTTCTGTGTCTACAATCGCATTGGAGTCCGCATTTAGTACAGGAGGGCGGGTACTTTATCAAACCCGCAATTGCTTGGCTCCAGAGATAGTTGAAGCTCTGATATATGCACAGGATTGGTTACAAACACCTAAAATTGCAAGTAAATATCAAATTTGATTACTTGGTTTAAAATTGCAATAGGATTTTATTTATATTAATGTTGTAATTTTTTGTTCATTTTTTTTGGAGATGGATGAGAGTATTTTTCTCTAATGCCGTTTTGGTGGATCTTGGTCATGCTCTTAAATGTTGTAAGAGCCTTAAATTTCTTTTATAAATATTTTTTTACTTTTCTAGACATGTATAATGTATATTAACTATTGATATCATTTTTTGTAGGTTTTGGCATGCATGGGTGGAATGGTCTTCTAAATGTTGAAGGAAATACGGATGTTTTCTATTTTTATTAAAGTAGATTTTGAGAAAACTTTATCATAGATTTTTTAACTGGTGAATGTAGATTGATGTGAAAGGTGTGTAATGTTTTTCTTTTGGAGTAGATGGGTTTTAGTCAATGGTGATGAGACTTTCTAAACATTAGTGTTCATTGGATTAAATTGTGATGTGACTTATTATTGGGTACATGTTTATTGATGTTCTATGACTTTATGCTGTGGTTCACCAGTTTAGATGGTGATAAAACTTACTTATGTCTATGGTGGTTTTTTTTATTTTATTTTTTGATAATTCTATGACTTTATGTATGGTGGTTTATTTTTTTTATGATCTATGAGAAGGCTACCGCCATAAAAAAGTTAGATGCCAGTATGCAACCTGATCAAGAATTTTTAGCACAGGTAGGATTTCTTGCTATGTATATTTTGTTCCATGTGAAGTCATTATATGCATGTCAGTATTTGAGAATGTGTGGACACTGGACATGGATACTTCTTTGTTGGATGCATGGACTTGATTATCCCTGTGATGGTGAAGTCTGATCTTTGTTGGATGCATGGACTTGATAAAGGTGATTGTAATTTTAATCATGGAGGCTATTTTTTGATAAAGGATGCTGAGAAGGTCGGTTTGAAATGTGTTCTGCTTTCCAACTTGAATCTTTTCTATGCTTTTTACTTCATTTTTGTGCTTTGGGTTTTTCATTGCCTGCTCCCTATTTATTTAATACAGATTGTGTATCATTCTCTCCAGTTGTTGTGCAGGTCAGCCTCGGAGGCATTGGCTCACAACAGGATGGAGCGCATTCCGGGGATGTCGTGCTCTTTCTTAGGTATCAAAACCAAAATCTAGGCAAGTTTTTAAATACCTTTGTTTATATTATAACCTTTAACTTTTGTGCAGGGGTGATAATGGAGAATTGAGATTGGGAATTCGGAGGGTAGCCCAAGTAAAAGCTGGTATTCCTTTTTCAGTTTTATGTAGCCACAGCTTGAACCTTGGCACCTTCACAACTGCTGTTAATGCTGTATCTACGAAAACTGCCTTCCACATATACTACAATCCAAGGTATTATTTATTATATTCAATTAAATTTTCTCTAAGAATAATGTGATGTGTTCGCGAAGGTTCCATCAGCTACTCTTGAAATTTGCAAAACTTAATTGATTTGTTTTGATAATCTACCACTTTTTCTAACTAATGGACCATGTAATTTATTATATTCCTTCTTTTGTGCTTGCTTAATGCTCATGGCAGCTTGATATAGCTGCACTTGGAGTAAACACTTTAGCTGCATATCCACCAAATAGTGGTCAAGAAAATAGTCATGTATATGCTACCCAAAAGCCTCTTTCCTTATTCTGAAAGTGGTCTATCACCACCACCCTGCAGCTGCTGGGGAGGAGGTCACACAATGCTAGGAGTGGAAAGGTCACTCTTATTGGGTTTCATGCTTCCTTGCTTGAGACTCCTATTTTATGGGTAGGTAGGATTTGCGTCTTCTATGCTCTCTTGAATATTGGATTAGCTGGATCTCAAGCAAATCCATTGGTCTCAGGTTTGAAGATTTTTCCCCATTTGTTGTTGAGTTTCATCTTCTATTGTTGATCACTCTTTTTTTTTCCCTTGTTAAAATCTTTATTTGTTTTTTGTTTGTTTGTTAGATGTGGAAACAGGGACTGACGATTTAGGGTTTTCCAAGTGGTTGGAGAGCTTAAAGGGGAGATCAGGTCAGTGGGTGGGTTTTCCTTCTTCTTTCATATTTTTATTGATTTCATTCGTTTGCTGCTTTATGTTCTTGCATGGGTTTGTAGACTTGTATTCGTTTTTAGGCAATGTGAAGGATTGTAATGGGTTCTCTGAAAATTGTTAAAATTGTCTAAATACAAATCGTTAAAATGCTTGGATATTCAAGATGGCATCTAGGTGCTAATTGTAGTGTAAAGATGCTCCCCCCTCCCTTTTATTTTTCTTTTCTTGGGTGATTTGGAAAACAAAATTTATTTGTTCTATTTCGTTGGTAAATTGCAGATGGAGCTACTCTAAAGCCAGCTGGAGTTTTGACATTGGTGGTGGGCAAGTCGATCACAACATTTGTTGATTTTCTTTGTAATAGTTAGCTGACTATTAATAAAAATCAACCGGCTCGGAAGTGAGCCATTTGATAGTGGACGTAGGCCAGAGTGCCGAACCACTATAAAACATTCCCATTGTCTTATGAATTGTGCATGTTTTTATTTTATGTGAATTATCCTTTTAGCACAATTGTATTCGATATCATGCTTCAAACACTTATAATTAAACCTAATAATTCAAGTGAGACAAATAATTAAAAGTGAACATTAGGGAATCTATCAGCCTTGCTCCCGCTCTTGTTATAGGTAACATTATAGTGTAACGACAGAGTCACGTGGTCTATGATAGGTTCATAGAAGGACAAATTGCAAGATGTAAATAACTTAAAAGGGGAAATTGAATTGACTAGTGTGATTTAACAAGAGTAAATTGAAAAATTGGGAAATCCTGTTCATCCCCTCCCCCCTCTAGGATTACTCCGGACCTAGAATTTCAATTGGTATCAAAGCATGGTTGCTCTTTGGTACGCTTAACAACCCGAGCTAGATCCTTAACTCAATCATAGATAGTGATGGCCTCTAAGGATGAAGGCCATGCCACAAACAAACCACCAAATTTCGATGGGTCAAACTATACTTTTGGAAGGCTCAAATGAGCATTTTCATTAAAACTATGGACATAGGAACTTAGCTTATTGTTGAGAAAGGGTTTACAAGACCTAAAGATAAACTTGAAAAAGATTGGGATACGGCAGAAAAAGGCTACATATATTGTCAACTACAAAGCATTAAATGCAATCATTTGTGCAGTAAGTCCCAATGAGTTTAGGAGAATCTATGGGCTTCAAACTGCTAAAGAAGCATGGGATCTCCTAGTGGTAACCCATGAGGGAATTAACACGATGAAGCAATCAAAGCTTCAAATGCTCACCACTAGTTTTGAATCCCTTCGCATGAAAAACGACGAGCAATTCATTGACTTCCATATGAAACTAAAAGACATTGTAAACTCAATGAGAGGTCGTAGGGAAGAGGTTAAAGATTCTAAGATGGTTAAAAAAATACATAGATCCCTTCTGGAAAGGTTTCACCCTAAGGTCACAGCAATAGAAAAATGCCAGGACTTAGAAAAGATGAAACTAGAAGAATTGACTGGGTTAATTCAAACATTTAAATTGAAACTAAGAGCCACTAATAAAAAAAAGAGTATAAAAGAAACAATTCTCTAGAAGACGAAATCCAAATTTTAGGAGAAAATAAATATCTAAAGAAGAACCCACTTGCTATGACTGTAAAGAGAAATGGCAGTTTGCTACTGAATGTGCCAACAAAAAGAAAAAGCAAAAAACCCATGAATAAAACTATAGCTGCCACATAGGATGATTCGGATGAACCGATGATGAACATCAATCAAGTGAAGATTCACTGAGTGAATTCAAGATGATTCTCAAAGTGAAGAAGAAGAAAAAGATGATGAAGAGGATGATCTTCAAGAAATTGTTGAGTAAACTTTATCAAGAAAGTTTAGAATTAACAAAACTTAATAAGAAGCTAAAGACAAAACCAGTAATTGACTGAAAAATCAAACTCTTTGGAAGAAACAATTTCCCAAATGCAACAAAGTTCATCTAATGAGTTAGGAGATAGAGAAGATTCTTCCTTAGAAACTCACTACTTTCATTAATGAAAAACAAGAGCTAACTAAAAAAACTATATTTTTAGATATGGAACTAAATGAGAAGAATCTTGAGTTGTATAAAGAAAATGAAGAAAAAATGAGACTAGTTGAAACTAATGCAAGAATTACAAAAAGGTCTCTTGAGCTATAAAACCAAGTTAGAATTCTCCAACAAAATGAAAAGAAGCTGTTAAATCTCCTTGCCCAAGGAAATGAGAAATTCGATGTTGACCATGGATAGAGAAAGTGGCGATATGAGAGGTTTAGGGTATGATTCACATGTTTCTACATCACATCAACCCACCTATGCAAATGTAGTAAAAAATGGATTTACAAAAATCAAAGAGAAGACCAAGGTCATATCGAATGCATCTAGACCTCATAGAAAA